>JAOSBK010000009.1:7690773-7706445 GCA_027568895.1 Erythroxylum shatona | reverse complement strand
TTGATCTTTCTTCCCGTTTGGTTTTCAACTTGAGCTTTCCACTTAAGAAAAACTCCAAGCACATCATCTTTGTTCTTCATAGTAAACACTCATACACTTCTGGAAAAATCATCAACAAAAGTGACAAAATAATGCCTACCTCCAAGAGATGATGTCTTAGCAGGTCCCCACACATCTGAGTGCACATAATCTAAAATACCTTTAGTGTCATGGATGGCAATGTCAAATTTAACTCTTCTTTATTTTCC
The DNA here is from genome assembly GCA_027568895.1 of Erythroxylum shatona. Taxonomy (NCBI): domain Eukaryota; kingdom Viridiplantae; phylum Streptophyta; class Magnoliopsida; order Malpighiales; family Erythroxylaceae; genus Erythroxylum; species Erythroxylum shatona. Next base: position 7,706,197 of record JAOSBK010000009.1, on the reverse strand, counting down.
CAAAATACAATGCTCACAAAATTCTAATTTACAATTCTTCGTACCTTTTAATAATTCTTGCTTGGAAAGAATTTGCAAAGATTTTTCACCAGTATGTCCCAAACGCATATGCCACAACTTTGTAACATCTGCATCCTTCTTGTTACTAGAAGTTGCTGCTACTACTGTCCCAACAACTATACTTCCTTGGTAGTAATACAGATTACTTTTCCTTATGACTATCAACATCACAAGTGCTCCTGAAGTTGCCTTAAGAATTCCATCTTGCATCATCACAACTAGGCCTTTTGATTTTAAGGTCCCCAAAGAAATGAGATTCTTTTTCAATTTCGGCACATACCAAACATCCTTCAAAATTTTGGTGGATCCATCCTGATTCCTCAGCTTAATTGAACCTATCCTAACTGTTTTACATGGATTGTCATTACCCATGTAAACAACTCCACCATTAATTTCTTCAAAATCAAAGAACCACTCCTGGATAGGAGGCATATGATATGTGCAACCTGAATCCAGAATCTACTCGTATGAATTGAATGTTGAAGGTGATACCACCAAAGAGACATCTGACTCTGCATCACTTTTATATTCTGCAACATTTGTATCTTGCGGAGCCTTCCCTTTCTTTTTCAACTTTGGACAGTCTTTCTTCCAGTGCCCTTTCTCATGACAGAAAGCACACTCATCTTTGGCAACTCTGTTTTTTGATTTAGATTTTCCTCTTCTCCCCTTCGATCGGCTCTGCTGACGACCTCTTGCTATAAATGCTTCATCTTCTATAACCGCCTTACTTTTCTTTTTATATTGCTTTCACAATTCATGACTATAGAAAGCAAAACACACAGCATCTAAAGATACATTCTTCTTCCCATGAAGTAAAGTAGTTTCTAAGTGTTCAAATTGATCCAGAAGGGATGATAACAACATCAAAGCCAAGTCTTCATCTTCGAATTGTACATCTAAATTCAACAGGTCTATTACTAATTGATTAAACAGAGTGATGTGTTCATTCATAGTAGTACCTGATCGATATTCAATTCGAAACAACCTTTTCTTCATAAGGAGCTTATTCTGATCATTTTTTTTCAAAAATTTGTCCTCCAATGCCTTCCACAGTTTGTGCGCAGAAGTCTCATTTTTGAAAGCATACTTCTGCTCTCTAGACAAACATGATTGAATTTTTCCGCATGCCAACTGATTTATGATACTCCAATCCTTATCTTCTACATATTCTAGTTTCTTTTCTTCAATAGCTATGTCAAGGCCTTGTTGGAAAAGGAAATCCAGAACCTCACCTTGCCACATGCCAAAATAACCAGTATCATCAAATATTTCTACCGCCAAGTTCATACTTGACATTGGAATCCTCTGCCATGTAAATGAGGACGTCGATGTTGCTTGTGTCATATTTGTTATATCCCTAGTTGTTGGTGAATTTACAGACGTCATTACAAACTCAAATAATAGTATTCAATATTACAAATATTACAAATAAACCAAAGGATGAACCTTCGGCTCTAATACTACTTGTTGGAAAAATCGGGTAATTTTTTCCTCTAAGGTAAACAACTAGTGAAGTAAACCGATTCGGTAATATCCAGGAAAGATCGTCAAACGGACTCCTAAGACAGTATTACCATTTCACGTAAAATTTTAAGAAAGGGCGGAGGGGTCACAAACGGTCCCACTTAAAACTCGGCCTCCTAGACAGAAATTACATACATGGTGTATTTATCACAACCTAACCCGTGTGCCTACACAAATAGTAAATACACCCAAATAAATTGAACACAACACTATAAATATACCCGAAAAATAATATTGAATACTATAAATGCGAAATAAATAAATGAGATAAGGAAAGGACACACTCGAAAATTGATAACGGAGTTCGGTCAATTGTGCCTACTCTCCGAGCACCACTTAAGGCAGTTTGCTCTTATTAAGAAGAGAATACTAAATTTGATATGTGTACAAATTTTGAGTATATATCAAATTTTGGGATGGAAATAGAATAGTAGGGGGAGGAGTTCTTTTATAACTTGAAAAACTCCTCCCATTCTCATTTCTTCCCAATATGGGATAGAAATTAAGCCACCAAAATAACATAAGTTGTATACATTTTCTTTTCGGTTTTGAACTACTATATGAGACACAAAGTGGTCCTTGTTTTCCATGAAAATAACATCAGGAATTGCCCTGATGATTTCAGAAACCATCTCAGATATACCCATACTGACAGCTATTGAAACCGCAACTATCATTACCCTTTTCCATCCTTTGATTTCGCAGTTGCTGCACGCAACATGGAGGCAAGTTCATTAGCTCGCTTATTCATCAACTTGGTCTCGTATATCCATTTCAGATATCCATTATGTGTGAAGGGTTCAATGGTGCATTCTGGACTACTTGCATCAGGATTCTCCACGTCAGGTCTCCTTTAAGTCAAATTGTTTTTCTTCAAGGAGCAGTTCTTTTTATCTTTTGTTTTCCATAGTTAGGCTCTTCAAAATGTAGTGACAGATATGGTGCAAACTTAACGAGCATATTTACACAATCATGATCAGTTTGCTAGGCCGCAAAGGCCTTCTCGACAAGTGCTCCGAGATATTTGATGAAATGCCCACACATGGCGTGCCTTGAAGCATCTTCTTTTACACTGCTCTCATCAACTCGTATGGTCATCACGATCACTACCAAGTTTCTCTGGAGCTTCTAGAGAGGATGACGAAAGAGAAGGTGTTGCTGATTTTATTGACGCATAATATCGTGATAAATTCTTATGCCAGAGGTGGTTTGGATTGGGAGGGTTTATTGGGTTTATTCAAGGAAACGAGGCATGAAGGAATACAACCTGATATAGTAACTTATAACACACTGCTTAGTGTTTGTGCTGGCAGGGGATTGAAGGATAAAGTTGAGATGGTTTTTAGGACTATGAATGAAGGGGGGATACCGCCTGATATTAACACTTATAGTTATCTTGTTAACATTTTTGGGAATTTGAATAGGTTGGAAAAAGTCAGTGGGTTACTTAAGGAAATAGAATCGGGTGGAAATTTACCTAACATTTCCTCATACAATGTGTTATTAGAGGCATATGCGAGATTGGGGAATATAAAGGATGCAATATGGGTGTTTAGACAAATGCACACTGTTGGGTGTGTGCCAAATGCGGCCACGTATAGTATGCTGTTGAATTTGTATGAGAGGTATGATGATGTTCGGGAACTTTTCTTGGAGATGAAAGTGAGTAACACGAAGCCAAATGTTGTCATCTATAATATTCTTGTCCAGGTATTTGGTGAAGGTGGGTACTTTAAGGAGGTGGTTACCTTATTCCATGATATGGTTCAGAAGAATGTGGAGCCAAATATCGGAACTTATCTCTTATGGTAAAGGAGGCCTACACGCAAATACTAGGAAGATTTTACTTCATACGAGTGAGAATAAGATACTTCTGTCAACAATTGTGGCTGATGGGCATTGAATTCAGACTGGGTGATAATGAGGTATTGAATTTCGTGCCTACCATGCTTATTAAGGACAAAATAATCATGCCTATTATGCCTAGTAAGGACAAAATAGTTGACCATTTTATCATCCATTTATGCACTCCTGCCTATGAAAAGGCAAGAGTAGCATGAAGAAACACACAAGCAGAAAAAGAGAGACGTGAGAGAGAGAGAAAAATATTCCGTGTATTTTTGTAGGTCTAGTTTTTTCTCCTTAAAATTCTCCAGTTTTTCAGTAGCAAAATTCTTCTATCCTTGCCTGTAGTTTTACCATAATTTAGGAATTTTTTACGTTAACTTTGTGTGCTTATTTTATCTTCAATATTTTCAGTTTCATTTTAGCTATGACTCAACTCTATCCAAGTCCCAGTTTTTCACAACAAGTGGTATCAAAATCAGCCTTTGGGTGCATATATCTGCTTATTGTATACTCTGTAGTTGCCACTAAGAGTGGATCCTCTACATCAAAAGATAAGTTAGATTATTATTTACCCTTCTGAAGTCATCATTCTTAAAGTGTTCGTGGTAGCAACAATGGTGGCAAAGTACGAAATTGAAAAATTCAACAGGAGCAATTTTTCAATGTGAAAGTTGAAGATAAAGGTAATCTTGAGGAAAGACAATGGTTTGGTGATCATTAGTGAAAGTCTAGCTGGGATCACAGATGAAAAGTGGAACGAGATGGATGAGAATGTTGTAGCTTATCTTCACATAACACTAGTTGATGGAGTATTATCCAACATAGAGGAGAAGAAGACGGAGAAGGAAATATGTAATCACCTCACAAAATTATACGAGGCCAAATCACTCAATAACAAAAAAATTTTGAAGAGAAAACGATACACTTTACGCATGGCATAATCCACTTCGGTGTCAGAGCACTTAAAATACTTAAAATACTTAAAATACTTTATTTTCCCAACTCACACACACAATAGAGATAAGTGAACGTTCGGAACTTCTACTCCAAAGTCTACAAGATTCGCATGATTAACTCGTCATAAATTTAGCAAACAACACAGATACTCTAGTCTTCGACAATATTGCAGCTGCTATTCTGGAAGAAGAGAGTTAGCACAAAAGTAAGGAAGACAGGCTGACAAATTCGCAACAAGCGGAGGCCTTGACGGTGACGAGAGGAAGATCAATGATACATGGCCTAAGTGGGAGTCATAGTCATAGTAGATTGAAATCCATGAGTAAGAAGAATTTCAAGTGCTACAATTAAGGCAAGAAATGGCACCTGAAGAAGTATTGTTAGAATTTGAATAAGAAAGATTCTATTCCTCAAGGAAATAGGGCAAATACTTTAGATGATGGAGATGCAATGGTCTGTGAAGCGGCAAACTATTGGAGACAGGAGAACTCAATTTAGCAGCTACTTTTCATATGACATCTCGAAGAGAATGGTTCCATCAGTATGAATATGTCTCTAGGGGATATGTGTACAGCTATAATGATCAAGATCTGAAGATCGTTGGTATCGACACCATCAAGTTAAAGATGTATAATGGGATAACTCAAACTATTGAAAAAGTGTGACATGTGGAGGGCTTTAAGAAAAATTTGTTGTATGTAAGGCAACTAAATGATCTCAGTTTCAGATTTGAGATTCAGAACAAGATTATGAAGGTGATTAAAGGAGCGCTTGTATTTATGAAAGTGGAGAATATAGCTACAAATTTATACATGCTGAAGGGAGAAACTTTGCAAGAAGGAGAAGCATTAGTTTTTGTGATAAGTCCAAGTGAAAAATCTACAATGACATGGCATAAAAAGCTTGGACATATGTCTAAACAAGGAATAAAGATACTTGTAGAGAAGAATCTACTTCTAGGTCTCACAAAGGTATCACTACCCTTCTATGAGCATTGCATTGTGAGGAAGTAGCATCGATTGAAGCTCAACACATCAAAATTTAGAAGCAAGGAAATTTTAAATTGATTCACTTTGATGTATGGCAGCACTAGCGACGTCCCTGGGAGGAGCAAATTTCTTTGTATCTTTCATTGATGATTATTTGAAAAGATGTTGGGTGTTTCCTATCAAGAGGAAGACAGATGTATTTTTAATTTTCAAATTTTACAAAACGCAGGTGGAACTCGAATTTGGTAAGAAGATAAAGTGCTTGCACTCAGATAATGGAGGCGAATATACTAGTAAATATTTTGATGAATTCTGCAAGCAAGAAGGCATGAAAAGGCAGTTCACAATGGCATACACTCCTCAACAAAATGGAGTGGCGAAGCAGATGAACAGAACTATATTGGAAAGAATAAGAGCAATGATGAGACTTACGGGCTTAAACAAGAAATTATGGGTAGAAGCAGTCAATACTGCATGTTATGTGGTGAATCGGGCTCCATTAACTACAATTAAGTTAAAGAAACTGATGAAGATATGGACTGGTAAACTAGAAGATTATTCAAACCTCCATATATTTGGAAGTCTTGCCTATGTAATGCTCAATGCCTAAGAAACTATGAAATTGGATCCAAAATCCAGAAGATCTATTTTCTTGGGATATACTGAAGGAGTAAAAGGGTATCGTCTATGGGATCCCACCGCCCACAAGATTGTTATCATCAAAGACATTATTTTCTTGGAAGATAATGATCAAAAGCAAATAGAAGATGTTAGCACTTCAAAAGAGAATTCAAAGACTACAACGGTACAAGTGGAAAGGGAATTTGATCAAAATGAATCTTCTGAAGTTGCATCAGAGCCCGAGGAACTGAACTAGTCGAATATGATGTTTCAAATACTCGAAGATCAACTCGCACGAGAAGAGCAACGAGCTGGCACTCATATTATATTATGAAGAGCAATATTACATACTATCTTTTAACCCAGGACGGACAGCCATCAACTCTTCAAGAAGCAATGAATATTTCAGATGCATCTCAATGGATGGTAGCAATGCAGGAAGAAATTGAAGCTCTGCATAAGAATAAGACATAAGAGCTGATATCACTACCATAAAGAAGAAAGCCTATTTGCAATAAATGGGTTTACAAGATCAAGCGGAGTGGTGACGATCAAGTAGAGTGATATCGTGCTAGATTGGTGGTAAAAAGATATACTCAAAAGGAAGAAATTAACTTCAATGAAATATTTTCTCCAATGGTTTGACTCACTATAGTTCGAGTAGTCCTAGCAATGTGTGTTACATTTGACTTGCATCCTGAGTAGTTAGATGTGAAATTGCATTTCTTCATGAAGATCCTGAAGAAGAAATTTAGATGCTCCAATTAGAAGGTTTTGAAGAACAAGGAAAAGAGAACTTGGTTTGTAGGCTAAACAAATCTCTGTACGGTCTAAAGCAGGCACCAAGGTGTTGGTATAAGAGATTTCATTTTTTCATTATGAACCTTGGATATAGTAGATTGAATGCATACCTTTGTGCATATTTCAAAAGGTTTGATAAAGATAATTTTATAGTTTTGTTATTATACGTGGATGACATATTGGTAGCAGGCTCTAACAATAACTGTATCAAAGAATTGAAGGTACAATTGGCTAGGGAATTTAAAATGAAGGACTTGTGACCAGCAAACAAGATTTTAGGGATGCAAATTCATCAAGATAGAAATAATAGAAAGATTTGGCTTTCTCAAAGAATTATTTAAAGAAGATCTTGCAACGTTTCAATATGCAAGATTGTAAATCAAATTTTACCCCTCTTCCTGTTAATTTCAAGTTATCCTCAAGTATGAGTTCTAATAATAAAGAGGAGACAATAGAGAAGTCTCGAGTACCGAATACATCAGCAGTAGGAAGCTTAATGTTCGTTATGATTTGTATAAGACCAAATATTGCACATGCAATTAGAGCAGTTAGTTAATACATGGCGAATCCTAGTTGAGAGCATTGAAATACTATGAAGAGGATTCTTAGATATATCAAGGGAACCTTGAATGTTGCATTATGTTGTGGAGGATTAGATTTTACTATCAGAGGATATGTTGATGTTGATTATGCAGGTGATCTTGACAAAAGTAAATCCACTATAGGATATGTGTTTACACTAGCTATAGGAGTTGTGAGCTGGGTTTTAAAAATGCAATCAGTTATGGCTATGTCAATAATAAAAGCAGAATATGTAGCAATTACACAAGCTAGTAAAGAAGCATTATGGTTAAAGTTGATGTTGGAAGAACTTGAATGCAAACAAAAGAACATTACTATATTTTGTGATAACCAAAGTGCTTAGCATCTTGCAAGGAATCCAACATTTCATTCAATGACAAAACACATTTAAGTTTAGTATCACTTCACTTGTGAGAAAGTGGAAGAAGGAATAGTGAACATGTAAAAAATTCATACAATGGATAACTTGGCAAATTTTATGACAAAAGCAATCAACGTTGACAAGTTTATGTGGTATCAATCCTCATGTGGCCTGACAGAAACGTAAGCAACATAAAGCAGCAAGGTAGAAAAGAATAGTGTGAAGATATGATTGATTATCAATCAAATTTTCAAGTGGGAGAATTGTCAACAATTGTAGCTGGTAGACACCTAATTTGATGCCTACCATGCTTAGTAAGGACAAAATGGCTGACCATTTTGTCAGCCATTCATATAAGGCACTCCTGCCTATAAAAAGGCATGAGTAGCTTGAAGAAATACACAACAAACAAAAAAAGAGAGACGTGAGGTGAGAAAAAAAGAGAGAGACAAAAATATTTTGTGTATTTTTGTGGGTCTAGTTTTTCTCCTTGTAATTCTCCAGTTTTTTAGTAGTAAACTTCTTTTATCTTTGCCCGTGATTTTTACTCTAATTTAGGAATTTTCACGTAAAATTTGTATATCTATTTTATCTTCAATATTTTCAATTTCATTTTAACTACGACCAAACTCTATCCAAGTCCTAATTTTTCACAATAAGTTCTTAGTTCGAAGTCATACATAGGAGTTATTGAAGCCTATAGACAGGCTGCAATATATAAGGAGGTTAATTTTATGTTAAATATTATGAACGAAATGGGAAGCATGCCTATAGTTGAGACTTACAATTCACTTATTTACATGTTTACTGAAGGTGGGTTGTACGAGGAACTTGAAGCAGTATTAACAAAGATGAGTGAGTCTGGGATAACAAGAGACAAAGCTTCCTTTAATGGTATGATTAAAGGTTATCGATAAGTGGGCAACTTCGAAGAAGCTATTAAGGCTTATGTTGAAATGGAGAAGGCAAGGTTGATGAGTGTACCCTTGAAGTTATTTTAAGTGTCTACTATATTGCAGGTCTTGGTAAGGAGAGTGAGGAGTTCTAGGAAATTAGAGCCTTGGGGAAAACAATTTCATGAAGTGGGACCCAAAAAATTTGTTTCTCAAGGCTCTACTTTCCTATAACTCCTCACTCTCCTCATTAAGACCTTCAATACAATAGACATTTAAAATAACTTCGTTTGCCCGATGTAGAGGCAATCAAGAAAGCCGCACTGTCCAAGTGTAGGAAGAACAAAAACGTGAGGGGTTTGACCCAAAAGGCAACCCAAAGCAGACAATATCTATGGGCAGGTGGTTTGGGTTATTACAAATGGTATCAGAGTCGGTACCCGAACTGTTGTGCTAGCTAGACTAGGCCCTAAAGAGGGTTGGGACCTAAGGGGGTGGAGAGTGTGAGATCCCACATCAGTTGGAGAGGAGAACAAAGTATGCCTTATAAGGATATAGATACCTCTTCCTTACAAATGCGTTTTCCTAAAGGTGGGAAGAGCAAAATTGTGAGGGGTTTGGCCTTAGGGCAACCTAAAGCGGACAACATTTGTGAGCGGGTGGTTTGGGCTGTTACAAATGGTATTAGAGCCAGTCCTCGAACCGCTGTGTCAATGTAGGACGCTAGGCCCTAAGAGGGGTGGATTGTGAGATCCCACATCGGTTGGAGAGGAGAACAAAGTATGCCTTATAAGAGTATAGATACCTCTCCCTTACAAACGCGTTTTTCCAAGGATGAGAAGAGCAAAACTGTAAGGGGTTTGGCCCTAAGGCAACCCAAAGCAGACAATATCTGTGAGCGAGGGATTTGGGCTGTTACAAATAGTATCAAAGCCGGTTCTCGAACTGTTGTACCAATGTAGGACGCTAGGCCCTAAGAGGTGGTGGATTGTGAGATCCCACATCAATTGGAGAGGAGAACGAAGTATGCCTTATAAGAGTATAAATACCTCTCCTCCTCATACGCGTCTTCCCAAGGTTGGGAAGAGCAAAACCGTGAAGGGTTTGACTCGAGGGGCAACCTAAAACGGATAATATCTATGGGTGGATGGTCTAGACTGTTACATTAAATTATTAAAAAATTAAAAGAAATTATATTCAACTTAATAATGATAATAACATACATTTCCTAAAATTTTAAATTGTATCAAATAAAGATTAAGTCCTTCAATCTTTTGTATTTCAACCTATTTCTTTTTTTTAGAATAGATGAATTCAATTGTTATCCAATTCCTTTCACACCTTGTTGTACTCACACATTGACTTAGAATTCAAATATCAAACCTTTGCAATTCTAAAATACCACTTTTGAGTTGATCCGTCTAAGCAACTATAAAACAACAAAAGTAACATTATAAACAAAATAAAGTAATAATTAATTTTTAACAAATAACAAAAGTGAAAAATATATTCTTAGACTAAGTATATATCTTTGACAAATAGCAATCGGCTTCCTAATATCACCAAAAGCATCTTTATAAATCTCCATTTGTGAGCTTAGGAGATCTTGTATTTTCTTATGGGCAACAATTATTATAATAATTAATAGCATGCACTCATATTTTTTTTGTAAAATTTGTTATGAAATATACACTACAATTCAAGAATGCCTTAATTGCGAACAACAGAGAATAAAGTTGTCTTTCCCATATTTCATTAATGATTGCAAGATAAGTTGTGTACTAAGAAGGTTTATTTTTCATATTAGCCTTGATTGCTTCATTTGTCCTCTCCATGACATCATAAAAATAACCTATTGAAACCATCACTATCAACCAAATGAAATACCCTTACCAAAGGCTCATAAACTTAAATGACCAGTTGATATTAGGACCAAAATTTATGATTTTTAAGTATAATTCTAAAAAATCCAATCTAACATTAGACCTAACATGCTAAGATAAAACTCACTTACCAATTGTAAATATTTTCCTCAACTCCTTATTCATCAAAATAAGATAAAAAAAGGATAAGAAATTAGTTACAAATATTGTAATAATAGGATGACACAAATTCTTACCCTTGGTGAAATCCTTTCTCCTTAAATTCATGACTCATGCATAATTGTAAATAAACTTGGTCACTTTTTTTACTTTCTGCAAAGTCTCGTGAATAATAGGAAAATATCCAACATCTCCTATATATTCTAACATCAAGTCAATGAATGTGAAGTATAAGGAGTGTAATAAAAAGAATTGTACCTGCTTTTACAATTTTCTTCCAGTTATTTTATAAGCAAAATCATTGTAATAAAATGAATAATATTTTCTGGCCCTCTTTCATTCACAGCTTCATCAAATATTTGAAAAAATGATCAGCATTCCTAACAATGTCAGATGTATTAATAAACTTCAAAAACTTTGTCGCCTTTGTAAAATAAACTAAAAAATTAATGATAGGCTCATGTTTTTTATTTGTCCAACCATCAATCGTCATTAAACACTCATAAATAGCCCAAGTCATTCCTCTTTTATCCAAATAACTTTTCATTTCATAAATATACATGCTTATAAATTTACCATTATAGTTATCAGTTTAAAGGGCTTTGTATCATGGACCAAAAGAGATAAATGTATCCACTATAAGCAGATAATAATAAGACTGGACAACATTAAATGTTATATTTGAATCATACCACTATTAAGTCATTGTCTTGTCAACATTATGAGTCATTTCTTTAGATTATAAGGCATTATAGATTGAAGGCTAAGCTCTAAGAGTTATTCGTGGTGCAAAAAAATTAGAAACCCTTCTTTTTCTTTTCCTAACATCAGGTGCAAAATTTCCTTCTTGTTAGATAGAAATACTACCACCTTCAACATCTCCACTATCATCCTTACTACTAAATAAAGAACTTCTACTACCAATTTCGTAATTCAATATTTGTCTTCTATCTTTCTCATACTAATACTTTTCAAGTAAAGTCTTTATATTTTATTTCACATAATGACTTACTTTCTTACAAGGCTCCACATTACCTCTAACCCTAGCTAAATGCTGCTTTAATTGGTTGATTTTCCTACTTTTTAAGTGCTTGTTACATTACAAATAAATAGTATGATTCTTCATTTTAGAAATTGATCTAGCATGAGTCCATACTGGATCATCAAATCTTCCTAAACATGAAGCAATTGAATTATTAGGAGTACTTGAACATCCCTCAATTTATCTATAAAAAATAAATACATAAGTCAAAATTAAATTAATAAATTTATTATCATCTATTATCAAAATAATGCGTATCACTCAACTCAAAATAAATACAAATGCACATCTTAGATTCTAAAAGCATACACACAAATTGAACTTTAAAAATCTACATGCATTTTATATTCAAAGTTAGTAGTTCAAGAATCATTATTACTAACTACTGATGCATAAAAATGTGGAATAAGTTACGTAAAATAACCTGAAGAAATAAAGCAACAACTTCTCAACATTCATATGATATAAAAATACAAGCGAACTTTACTAACTTATATAAATTATTGTTGCTCTCTTATAACTTTTAACTCATTTTATGTGACTATATAATTCAACCATAAGCTCACAACTCTAAATTATTTTGCTCAATTAAATGATTCAACCATAACTCACAAGTACAACCTATTTTGTGTAATTATATAAGTTAACCAAACTCATATAGCGTGATTACATAATTCAACCATAATTATAACAATTTTTGTGAGATAACCGTAAACTTACAAATATAACTCATTATGTAAGATTACATAATTCAACCATAAATTTATAACTTTCTAAGTTTTTAATCAATATTAAAATTTAATCCTTCAATGTTTTAATATTTATGAAATTATTTCGACATTTACTAATATTAGTGATACCGATATGTATTTGAAGAAATCGCTAGTATTGAGTGGTGCCTATATTCGGTACAATAAATCAAAGTTTTGTAACATTTTTTGGCTAGTGTGGTATGGTATGGAATCACTGGCTTGGGTAACACTGAAACAGGGTGAGATTGTTATGTAACTGTGCCTCAAATTTTGAGAGAGACTAGGCACGGTAAGATGCTTGGCGAGTGAATCACATATCAACGTGTTAATCGGGCATTGTAAAGTAAGGATAAGCTGTGGATAACGTTCAACCCAATGAGAACGTTACAAGTTTGACACCTCATCACGTACAGCCGCAAGTTTGTGAATAATAGATACTCCGCAATATGGATAGCCCGTGGATAAGGTTCCAAGCCAATGAAATCTTCACAAGTCATCAACTAGAGCCGCAAGTTTTTGAATAATAGATACTCATTCAAGTTAGTCAGAAAATCTTTACATTTTTTTCCTTTCTTACATATTTGTAACCAGAGATCCTGTTAACAAAAGCATTTGCAATGGCCACTACCACTGCTCCAATGGCCAGCCAACTTAAGAGGAGCTTTGCTTCTTCTATGACCAGAGGGCTTGTTGTCCCCAGTGGTATCTCTGGAGCTCCCTTTAGAGTGTTACCTTGCAAGACACCCTCTTGCTTCACTGTCAAAGCCGTTCAGTCAGACAAGGTATGAATGCTTTGATTTTCATGCTACAAGGTATGAAATGCTTTGATGTTCATGCTGCCCGTGCCTCGTGCTATTATATGGAAAGTAGCTTTGAATTGTAACTAAGTCATTGAATTCGTAATGAATTCGAATCCTATATTCAGCCAACAATGACTGCTTGTTTTGGATTTTCACTATAAGATATATAGAAGGCATGACTACCGTGATAGCTCTGTTGCGTTCATCGTAGGCTCTTTCTTATCTGAATTGCATTGTTAATTGTTTTGAATGTAAATACTATTTTAATGAATTGCATTGTTAATTGTTTTGAATGTAAATACTATTTTAATTACTTCTGTGACTTGATTGACATACACTTGTCTGAACATTCCAATGAAACAACTTTATATGTACCAAATAAAACTGAAGCATGATACGGATCTTTAAATAAAGTTAAAAGAAATCAACTTGCTGTACGAATAATTCCTGGCTCCTAGGGGAACTCCTAGCATTTGTAGCACAAAGTATATCAGCGTTAGGTACTAATGGTACAACCACGATAAATGCTGAAATGTGTTATGGTTATTATTACAGTCTACAACTCAGGAATTCGTTTTTTGTTGCACAGCCAACCTACCAAGTGATTCAACCAATCAATGGTGACCCCTTCATTGGAAGTCTTGAGACTCCAATAACATCCAGCCCATTGATCGCATGGTACCTCTCCAACCTACCTGCATACAGGACAGCAGTGAGTCCACTTCTCCGAGGAATTGAGGTCGGGCTAGCCCATGGCTTCCTCCTTGTTGGTCCATTTGTGAAGACAGGTCCTCTAAGGAACACAGAATATGCAGGAGCAGCAGGGTCATTAGCAGCTGGTGGCCTTGTTGTGATACTCAGCATTTGCTTAACCATGTATGGAATTGCATCCTTCAATGAAGGAGAGCCCTCTATAGCCCCTAATCTAACATTGACTGGTAGGAAGAAGGAGCCTGACCAGTTGCAAACTGCTGACGGATGGGCCAAGTTCTCTGGTGGGTTTTTCTTTGGTGGAATTTCTGGTGTCATTTGGGCATACTTCCTTCTATATGTCATCAACCTTCCTTACTACTTTAAATAGAGGAAGTCACTTTTTATATGTACATCTTCTCATTTGGACACTCATCTGCAAATGGACATGCTTCAATATCTATCAGTATTGATGAACTTAAACTGATATCTATCCGTAGTTATTAGTCTTCATGTTGAATACGCATAAACTTACTTCCACCGGTTTCGTTACGCCATTGTTCAACGCTCGTAGGTGATAAACTTGCAAAATTTCAAGAAATTTGGCTTAGGAAAGGATATCCCCATCGTTGTACGTACCCACATTTAATTTCATCATATAAATGCAAATGAATAATTATATTAAGCTATTTATATACATTAGATTTGCTGAGTCTCATTACATTCTAGTTAGCAACTACAAATTAACCTTTTCCATCCTATAGTGTGCTTAGACAATATGATCAAAGGAAAGGATAGGACAAGAGATACTACTTAGAATGGAAGTGCTGGATGGGTCAACATGAATGAGATTTAATTAGAAGAGATGGAGTTTAATTTTCTTCTCGAGTACGTTGGATTCTGTTGGACCAATGGTGGTTGACAAATTAAATCCTTCTTGTATTTTGATAATAATAAAATGTATAGAATTGGTTAAGAAATTTATTTCAGGTGTTTTTGATGGAAAGAAATCTAGAAGACATTATAAATCATTGAGGAATCAAGAAGGAAACAATCTTCAACTTGATTGAGCATTAAAAATGAAGATTGTGGGAAGATTTGAGTAAATGTATCCGTTGGAATAAGCAACAAGTCGACCAAGTATATCACAAGTCGACTAAGAATTAAGGTTCTTCAGATGGGGGTTAAAACAAGTCGACTGATATGGTGCAAGTCGACTACAAATCAACTGAATAGGAACACTAGTCGACTATCAAGACACTAGTCGACTTATCGAGGAGCAAAGTTAAAGCCTGCAGAGAAATATGTTAACACTAGTCGACTATAACAGTTCGACTAGTCGACTAACAGGTAGAACTGGACAAGTTTTATCCGAATCATTCACAAATGGAAAGGAGAAAAGTTAGCAACGTCCATAAGAAATCATGCAACGGCTAGGAAGGTTTAACAACGGCTATAT
>JAOSBK010000009.1:7667196-7689869 GCA_027568895.1 Erythroxylum shatona | reverse complement strand
AAGTGGTGCATTTGGTGTACTAACAATTAAGTGGTGCATTTAGTGGCACACCATATTATTTCTATCTTTTATAACAACAATAAATTTTTATCCGTAATTTGTTTAATAATTAACCATGTCCTAATATTCAATGCATCGATCCTTAAGAAGCCAATCTCTATTTTTTTTAGACATTTATAATAGTATTGGAAAATATGTCAATAAAGAAATGTTTAAGATATTTCTTTAATGGAAATCATCCTTGATAATTAGTACTTATTGGTGAATTTCTTTTGCAATCACGTCGATTATACAGTATGTGCGTTTGCGTATATAGAGTGTTGGGATGACCAAGCCTTACTTAATTGGAACAATAACAGGAGTTATGTATCACAAGATTGTCACCGATATACCGAGTATTTTTCCACGTGATAATGATAATTTGAAGGAGTGGTATAATACTCGATTTTTTTATAGATGTATGACGATAAACTTTGCATGGTGTACGTGGTCGACATGTTGACAGATAGTCAAAATGTGAGGATTAATTTTACATTACCAAACACACAACTACTCAAAAGTGACTAACATCATTTGGTAACTTTTAAGAGTTATTGTAGTTATGTAAATATGTAATTTAACAATATTTTTAAGCACAAGGTTTCATAATGTTGAGCAAGTTTGATCTAACGTAGAACCCCAAATATTCCACAAGTATACGAGTTGTAACTCGTATTAATTGAGGTGTCAATTCTACAAGGAATTGACTAAAACTAATTTAATCCTAATCTTGTCTGAGGTTGTAAAAACGTGATTTAAATGAAAATAAAAATAACCATAAAATTAAGTAAATAAGCATGAGTTGAATGAAATTAAAATTCTCAAATTAACATAATGAAATCAAATAGAGTATTGACCACTTAACAAATGAGAAAACGCAATAAAACAAGATCAATCAATTATGAGAACATAGGATTCTTTTTATCCTCATTTTGCTACTTTAACCACTTTTCATTTAATCGTTATCGATCCTAGATTTTTCGAAGAGTTGATTATTCTCTCTCAAGATCTAATCATTTAACCCTAACTAATAATCCCCAATTGAGTCTGAAATTCTGATTTTGTTGTCTCTCAATTAACAAAAATAACCTATGTTTTAAATTAATTCTTAAGTGATCTATTAGAAAATCGGGTCTTCACACAAGATTTCTCTTCATATGATTATATATTTGATATTTATGTGATCTGTTAGGTTGCTAATTCTCATTACCCAATCTAATCATGTTACTATCGATTTAATTTCTCAATTTATTATCAAAGTATGCGAAAACTATAAATATCACAATACCTAAACAATTCATTGACATCAAAAGCAATTAAGTCACAAAATGATTCAAGTATATATCCCACAATGAAACTAGAACATCATCAACATGTTCAAAATTCTCAAACCCAAGTCATATATCAAGATGAAGTAAATAAACAAGAGAAAGTAGAAAAGAACTTGAAATGACTAGGTTGGAGTGGAGTGGATTAGCAGTAGTTGCAAATGCTCCTCTTTTCTTCCCGCCTCCTTGATCTTCCTTAGGCTCTTTCTCAATTTGGAGAATGGAGGCTAGGTCTCATCAGGTTCATTAATGTTCTTATATAGTTCTTGTCACTTAGGGTAAAAGCGAGGTTTTACCCAAACCAAAAAGTCCACAAAGGCCTTCCAAATATCAAAATAAAAGGAGATTCTCGCGTTTGGCAAGTGTCTTTCACGATCGTGAAAGAAAACGATCATGACATAGATGTCACAATTGTGACCTAGTGTGATCCTCCTGTGTCATGATTGTGATAAGGGTGTGACAATCATGACTCTATGGGAGACCTTCTGTCTTAACCGTGACACTCATGTCACAATTGTGACCTAGCCTTCTTATCTAAGCTTGCTCCAATTTACTTTAGTCTTTATTATTTGGGCTCCTACATTAACAAATACATCAAAACACCTCAAACGCACAAAATGAAAGTCCAATATGATGCTCCAAACCACAAAACACTTAAAATCGTAAACACACAATCACATTAACATATTTCTAAAGCTAAATATGTGCAAATCATTTAATCAACACCTAAAAACACACTAAAATACCTACCAAAACATAATGTACACTACAACTATCAACATCCCCACACTTAAACTTTTGTTTATCCTCAAGAAGAAACAAAACAAATACAAACTCAAGCTCAAGCTCAAACCAGAAACACATACATTCGTTCACATGTAATAATGATATAATGGCATCTAACTTCACGAAACTAATTTAACTTCAAACAACAATCAATCAAGTTGTTCCAACATATTAAATATATGGCTAAGCACTTTGGAGTGAATATACATACTAATCAAGAGCTTAATATCATATTCATTCACCTTAGGCACTAGTACTCACATAATGATAATTAGCAGCCAATTAAAATTGTATCTATCACTAAGTAGCTTTTCATTAAAATTCTTGTTATTTTTAAATATCAATAGTTTTTGTTCATTTTCTTTAACATTAACCTAGTCTTTTGACTAGAAAGCAAACATTTGTGATGAGTATCCCCCAGTTACTTAACTAGGTCATGTTTTATTAATAGGTTTAGTTAGAATGTCATTTTAGTTTTTTGACGCAAAGGCAAACATTTGTGATGAATGTTATCTGATTACTCAGCTATATCACATTCTCAACTAGCTACTAACTTTATTCATAACCTGAAGGCCGGCGGAATAGTTATTTATTAAAGATACATAAACATTTTTATCTTTTTTAACAATTCACGAGCTTACTACATTTCTATTAGCTAATCGTCCTCATGAAAGGTTACTAATGATCCTACTTATTTAATTGACTTATAATTAAAAATATAAAAAATTTCTTAAGGTGAACGAACTAACATCATATTTGATCAAGGTAAGTTTTAATCTTATAAATCCTCAATATTCTGTAAACACACGGTTCGTAATGTAGTATTAAAGGTGTCGATCCCATGGGGAAAGAGAGTAATCTAATCCTAAAATCTAAAGCTAGAAAAACTATAAAATTAAAAATAAAAGATACAATAGAAATTAATCACGAGAATTGAGTTCAACCAATCAAATCAGAAATTAAACATAGAAGTATTAACAAGTGAGCAATATGCAATCACAATATAAATCAACCTAAGGAATTTACTAATTTATAAGAAAGGGGATTTTACTTGTCATTAATGTTAACCTAGTCGATTATGTGACAATGGAGGGTCGATTCCAGACTATCCTAGGGTTGATTACTTTCCCTCGAATTATAACCATTAAATCCTAATTCCATGTATTATATAATATGTGGTACAGAGTGTGCAAACGGAAGTGCTGGATGGGATCAACATGAATGAGATTTAGAAAATTTCTTCTCAAGTATGTTGGATTCAACCTATTGACATATGGATCGAATATATATATTTATTACTAAAACTTCCTTGTTTATCATTGTTTAAGGATAGTAAGGATGTATATAACTTTTATGTGAGCTTATGATGTCACAGATATTGATACCTTTTCTATTTAAGGAGCTTAGGCTCTATAAGTCTTCAATTTGAAGGAAACAAAGAGAGATAATTGACACCATTAAGGGTAATTTGGGAGAAGAGCTTCTAGAACTTAAAGCTATGATGATTTTTTATTTGTAATTTATTTAACAATTAACCATGTCGTAATATTCAATGCATCGATCCTTAAGAAACCAATCTTTATTTTTGCTTCCAGTTATTTTGAATGTTAACAAAGAGTAGTTGCAATTATTTGATTTATTTTTTAGACATTTATAATAGTCTTGGAAAATATGTCACAATAGAGAAACGTTTCAACCATTTATGATAAATGTCCCCCGGTTACTCAACTAGATCACGTTTTATTAATAGGTTTGGTTGTAGTCTTTTGACTCGAAGGCAAATATTTGTGATGGATGTCTCCTAATTACTCAGTTATATCACATTCTCAACTGGCTACTAGCTCTATTCATAACTCGAAGGCTTGCAGAAATAGTTATTTATTGAAGGTACACATGTTTTTTTTTTTTTTTCACAATTCACGTAGCCTACTTCATTTCTATTAGCTAATTGTCCTTATGAAAGGTTACTAATAATCCTACTTATTTAATTGACTTATAATTAGAAATGTATATAACTAATTTCCTAAGGTGAATGAACTAATGCCATATCCTAATTAATATGCATATTCAATCAAAGATACTTAGAACATAAATTTCATAAGCTAATATGTCTTTACAACTTAAAAAACTATGTTCAAATCTACACTAATTCCATCAAGTTACATCCCATTGACGCATTCACACAATTCACATCTATAATGCACACCATGTCAACCTAAACAAAAACTAATAACATGACATGCAAAATTTACATTTATGATGACAAATGTAAAACTCCCCACACATAGACAACATATTGTCCTCAATATAAAGAGGATAACAACATATAAAAGAAACTAAAAATGACAAGAAAAGGTAAAAGCAAAAGAAAAAGAGAATGGTTAGAGCATGAACCTATTACGGTAATTGAGGTGGTGACGGTGTTGTTAAAGGAATTTGGAGATACTTCCGGCCATGAAGTTCCAACAATTCACTCCCTATAAAATAAAAATAACAAAATACTAATAAAATAAAATAACACAAATAAAATTGATCTTAATTCTTAGGTTCCTCCCACGTAGTGCTTAGTTAACATTACTAACTTAACGTGCTCTTCCTTCCACACTCAATCTGGGTCAATTTTACGTGGCTTGCATCCATCCGTGTTGCCCAATTTTAGCTTCATAGATTGTAAATAAGCTCCATGTTGGAAGATAATGAAAAGGACGTAATCAACTGAATCCAAGAATCCAAGTAATTTGTAATTCCCTTTTTTATAACAAATTGTCAACATAATCAGGAATGATGAAATCTCATAAATCTTCAATAGAATAAAACAGTTTGTGTTGTAAGACGGTGAATTGCTCATCTTCTTTTACAATCATCATCCTCCACTCTTCTACTTCAAATTCTTAAATAGGGACATCAAAATATTCCTTAAACTCTACATCCCTTGTCACCTATTCCTTGTAACTTACTTCTTCAAAGCAACCCTTCTCTTGTGCTATGATATACTCACCCATTACATCAATTTTCATGCAAGAGTTTTTTTTTTCTTTTGGATTATTCAAGTCTTTGTTCATAATGAACTCTACATTTTCATCACCAATTTGAAGGAGCTCCTTGCCTTCATAAACATCTATCAATGCTTTTTTGATTTTCATGATGGGTCATTCAAGAATTTGTGGATAAATCTTATCCTCTTCGAAATCTAGTACGACGAAATCCATAAGAATAATGAACTTGTCCACCTTAATGATAACATCTTCCACTACACTAAATAGTTTCTTTATGGATCGATCTACCAATTGAATAAGCATCAAAGTTGGCTTTACATCATCGAGCTTCGATTTACTAAAGGTTAACAAAGGCATAAGGTTTATACTTGCGCCTAAGTCGCATAAGCATTTTGCAAATTCTAACTTACCAGCCATACAGGGTATTGTGAAGCTTCTAAGATCTTTTAGCTTAAAAGGCATGTGACTGGTGATAATAAAGCTATAGCTTTTAGTTAGTGCTACCTTTTGATTCTCTTCCTAATTCTGCTTCTTTGTTTACACGTCCTTTAGGAATTTGGTGTACTTGGACATGTGCTCCAATGCCTCGACAAAAGATAGATTGATTTGTAAGGTCTTTAATTTCTCCACGAACTTTGCAAATTGTTAATCTGGTTTGTTCTTTTGTAATCGTTGAGGGTACGAAATCTTGGGTGGATGTGACTCCCCACACTTCTTGTTGATAATGCATTTGCCAGTTAACTCATTTGTACCTCTATGTTATAAATGGAAGAGGCATAGTTTTTAGTGATTTGCTTGAACTTCTCTTCTAATCTCTTATGACCTTCATCCATGTTTGCAAGCTTGTCTAAAATTTTGTCCAACTTAGAGTCTGTAGAATTGGTTTTCTCTTGTTGAAATCTAGGTGGCCCTTGAGGTCATAATTGACCTCCTGTATTATTCGACTAAGAAAATTTTGAGAGTTTCTGCCATCCTGGGTTGTAATTGTTTGAATAAGTGTTGTTTCTTCCTTCTTGGCCAAATTGTGTATCCATGTAGTTGAGTTGCTACATGTTGTTATTTTGCATTAAAAACAATTAGCACTAAAATGATTATATTGACTGCATAATTTGCATCTATGTTGAAATATTTTAAGTGGAGCAGCTGAAGATGCTTGGACGCTATTAAGTTGTCTTGTTAAATTGTCAATCTCAGCCTGCATTGTTGTCATTAAATAAACAACAATGAATCCTTTATGATCTCAGAAAGTAGATTGTTGTCTACTTCTATCTGATGACCAAAGACAATTGTTGTTAGCTATCTCTTCTAGCAAGTCCTCTGCTTCCTTAACTATCTTTCGTATAAGAGATCTTTCATAAGTTGCATCTATGGTGGCTCTCGTGGGGGGGGATTAACTCCACTGTAAAAGGTTTGTAAAAGGAATTCTTTGGGTAGGTTATAGTGAGGGCACCTCTTTTGCAAATCCTTAAATCATTCCCATGCTTCATAAAGTGACTCCCCGTCACTTTGTTAGAAATTTATGATCTCTTTTATCAACCTTGTCGTCTTGGTGAGCGGGAAGTATTTTTCTAAAAATTCACAAACTAACTACTCCCAAGTTGTGATGTTTATAGGGCTTAACGAATAATACAATGCCTTAGCTTTATTCCTTAATGTGAAGGGAAAGAGTCTTATCCTAACTAAATCTTCCGACATTTAATGATATCAGAAAGTATCACATGTTTTCCAGAAAATTCACTAAATGAGCGTTAGGATTCTCATTAGTTAACCCATAAACTACACATTGGTTTGTAGATATTCATTAAAGTTGGCTTAATCTCGAATGATGCAACTTGAGCTGGTGGTCAAGTTATGCCTTGATGTGTAGCATTTAACCCTAGTCTCATGAAATCTATATCGTTACTAGTCTTCTTGATTGAATCCTTCCGCCATTGTTTCTTTGAT
This sequence comes from Erythroxylum shatona, assembly GCA_027568895.1. NCBI lineage: Eukaryota > Viridiplantae > Streptophyta > Magnoliopsida > Malpighiales > Erythroxylaceae > Erythroxylum > Erythroxylum shatona. Next base: position 7,682,776 of record JAOSBK010000009.1, on the reverse strand, counting down.
CTCTTCTTCTTGGCATCTTGCTCTTCGAATTACTTGTTCTAATCGGGTGATATCAAGTGTTAAAGTTTTGGTGATCTTGCTTGAACTCCTAGTGAATCTTGTGTTCATGCAGTAGCATGAACATAAGAAAGAAAACATTCCTTAGAAAAAAGGAATCCAAATAGTTCTAAACTAACTCCCCGATAACGGTACCAAAAACTTGTTAAACAAGTTTTATCTATTGTAAAACCCTCAATATTTTGAAAGTAGATGAATTGTAACTCGTAGTAATTAAGGCGTTGATCCTAAGAGGAATTAGCTAAAACTAATTGAATCCTAACTTTGTCTAAGGTTGAAAAACGTGATTTAAATGAAAATAAAAATAACCAGAAAAATAAACAATCAAGTATAAGTTGAATAAAATTAAAGTCCTGAAATTAACACAATTAAATCAAATAAAGCACTAACCACTGAACAAATGAGAAATTGTAATAAAACAAGATCAATCAATTATGGGAACATAAGATTCAATCTATCGTCATTTTTCTACCTTAACCACTTTTAATCCAATCAGTATTGATTCTAGATTTTTCAAATGGTTGATTATTCTCTCTTAAGGTCTGATCATTTAACCCTAATTAATAATCCCTAATTGATTCCAAAATTTTGATTTTGAAATCTCTCAATTAACAAAAACAACTTACGTCTTCAATTAGTTCTTAAGCGATCTATTAGATAATTGGGTCCTCATACAAGATCGCTTTTCGTATGATTATCGATATGATACTTATGTGATCTATTCGGTTATTAATTCTTATTACCCAACCTAATCATGTTGCTATCAATTCAATCTTTTGATTTATTATCGAAGTATGCAAAAATTATAAATATCACAGTACCCCAACATTTCATTGACATCAAAAGCAATTAAGTCACAAAATGAATATCCCAAAATGAAATTAGAACATCATCAACAACATGTTTCAACATTCTCAAACCCAAGTGTATATCAAAATGAAATAAATAAACAAGAGAAAGTAAAAAAGAACTTGAAATGGAGGGGTTGGAGTAGTTGAACAACAACTACAGATGCTTGTCTTTTCTTCTCTCCTCTTTGAACTTCCTTAGGCTCTTTCTCAATTTGTCAAATGGAGGTTAGGTCTCATGAGGTTCATTTAATGTTCTTATATAGTTCTTTTGTCATTTAGGCTAAACACTAGGTTTTACCCGAGTCAAAAAGTCCAAAAGACCGTCCAAATATTAAAATAGAAGGAGATCCTCAACTCTAGTGGTGTAGAGAGTAGAGAAAGAAACTCTCTTCCTACTTTACTAGTGTGGAGGTGTATTTGAAGATCTAAAACTTTGAGGCTCGAAATCTCTAAGGAATTTTGAAAGAAAAAGAAGATTAAGATTGAGACATACATGATTAAGATGATGCAACAAAATCCCCATCTATTAGGCATTGAGATCATGCATGCCTTCGGAGACAACCTAGAGAAAGAAAGACCTAATTTGGTTATCTTTTTATAAGTGTCGAAAGAGGATTATCAGATTACTATCTGCCAATTTTCTCAATAGGGAATTTTAGTATGCGAGTCTAAACTGTAGCGTTTTAGGATGGGCTCCTTGTAAGACTATAGGATTGGCTCCTTGTAAGACTGTCTAATGTAAACGTTCTTTTATATATTCAATTAATTCCTTTTTTATTATAAGAAAAGAAGATAGATAGAGGCAATATCTTAGTGGGCTGAGTGGACAAATTAAGCACTTATGAACCCATAAAAGAACATAATCAAGATTAAGCACTTATGAATCCATTAGAGAACGTAATCAAGCTTCTTGGGGTGAGATCTTCTATGCCCATAACCTAGTTCCTATTTCCTACACTACACTACAACGCTACAATATAAGTAAAGGAAAACATAAAAACGCGACGTCGTATAAAAGTCAATCAGAGGCAGTGTCTGATAAACTAATGAAATGATTGTCGAGGACGAGTTACTATGGTTGGTTAAGGTTTGACGGTGTCCAGATTACAGACTTTGCCTATTTAGTATTTACCCATAATTGGGTGACTGCTAGTGCAAATGGCTCTCTACTTTCTCAAGCTTCCTGCTCTCTTACGCTCCCCCACAACCTCGTTTTCCTTGTCAAAACCTCTCGCGCCTAATCCTACAGGTTACTCTCTCTCGTTCAGTGATTTTCACAAACATCTTGTGGTTGCCTTTGTGGTAATGCGATTTATTTACCGTCAGACGTTTTTTGGAAGTTTTGTGGCGCGAAACACGAAAATGCAAGTTCCATTTCTTCAATAATTTGTGCTAGTCTTTTGTGGCCTAATCAATTGATCCCGTGGGCTTTTCAGTTAGATGGGTCAGTCCAGAAATGCGTTCTATGTTCAGAAGATTTGCTGCTAAAAAAGCAGCAAGCATTCAAATACCCAAGAAGTAAGCCGTTTTTTTAATGCTGTCTTGTTTTCTTTTTTCTACATTTTCTTGCTTATTTAACATCGCCAGATTGCTGGAGCTCAAATTTTCAGAACATTTGGTTCCAATACCTGGTGAATCCCAAAATGGTCTCACGATCTCCTTTTAGCTGGACAATTGTTACTGTCCCTAACATGCTTACGCAAATGCGAGCCATATTACTAAATTATTTTGGTTATGGTGGTAAAAGATGTCATTTGTTGATGAGATTTAGCTTGGTGAGTTGAACTTTGTGAATTTTGAAATGAGAGTTTATCAGGTCAATCTTATTGGTGTTTCCTGTAGTGACCATGAATGTGTTTCTGATCCAGTTGATACCTTAATTGTTCTTTGTTCTAATGACTTGATTGTCTTGGTTTTTTTCTTTTGTCTCTGGTACCAAATTTAGATCACGTTATTCTAACTTAGTGGCTGATGTACACTACCTCATGTAGACAAATATAATGAAGTCAAAGACATTTCTTGCGATCATTGTGCCAAAAAATAAAAAAACTTGACGAAAGCCCAGTGGTATGCCTATGCATTGATGTTTCATATTGAATCATATTTCGAACATTTACAGAAAAAGGAGGCTGGATGAAGTATGTGTTGAAAGGTTTCAGCAGTACAGTAGGTCACTCATCCAGTCATGGATTTTGCAAGGTAATTTTGTTCTTAAGTTGGTGTAATCATCTTTGTTTTCATAATAAAATTCGCTGTTCTACTTTGTCTCTGACGTTAAGTAAAAATGTCCAGGACAGTTTAGGCTTAGACTTCCTGCTAATTTACCACTATCAACTATTGCAATATTGGTTACTTAGACCGGTATATTTTTGGATTTAAGTTTCGGTAAAAGATACAAATCTCTTCTTGGTTTTATTCATTCTAAAAGACATTCTTATGGTTTTAAAATTACTTAGAAAAACACTTTGTAGTATCAGAAATATTTTGTCACATGCTTAACATTCAATCACATGAAAGTTTATGTTAAAATACTTGATAGGAACCCAATAAAAGGTCCTTTTTAGTATTTCTAATACCACAAGATCTTCTAGATAACTTAGAACAATAAGAGGATTTTAAAGAATAACCGTACCATAAAGAAGGTCATTTTTCTCATACTATAAAGGGTTACTGTGTCTCAAATTTTCCGCATTTAATTGTCTGAGAGGGAATAGTATTAAGCAATTTGTCTATTATGTAAGATTTTTACATTAGCATAAATGTCTTATAAACTCAGTACTACTCAGTTTTCTTGCAGCTAAGCACCTCTGGGAGTTGACTTCTGTTGTTTCATATTTTTATATAGGGAAAGTGCTCGTGGATGGGAAGATGGTGAACAAAGCTGGGACACCTGTCTCTAACAAAGCTATTGTAGAGATAACAGCTGAAGTTCCAAAATATGTATGTAGGTGATTACTGACCCCAGAAGACCTTTTCATCCACTTTCAATGCATGAATATTAGTTTGCATCAGCATTTAGCTGATTTACAATTCCGTTTGATCTTTTCCTGATCCAGAGCAGGATTTAAGTTAGAAGCTGCAATTGAACAGCTTAGTGTTGATGTGGTAGGCAGAGTAGCCCTGGATTCGGGATTGTCTACTGGAGGATTTACTGACTGCTTGCTTCAGTATGGGGCATCATATGTTTATGGTGTAGATGTAGGTTATGGACAGGTACTCTCAACCTAGTTTCTAAAAGTGCAAGTTTATGCCTGCTGCAGTGTGTAATATCTGATTGTTCTTATGACTGGGAGTGTAAGATGTAAACAGTCGCTTCTACGATGACTTACATCAGGTGGCAGACAAAATTCGCCGTGATAAACGTGTTTCTGTAATAGAGAGAACAAACCTAAGATACCTCTCTGGGCTTCCCCAAAAAGTCGATGTAGTAACTTTGGATCTCTCATTCATCTCCATCCTCCTGGTACGCCTTCAGATAAATGCAATATTACGTCACTTCACAAATTACTGTCAGAGTTTGTAACCATCGTGGTAGATTTAATTCTGCTTGAACTAATGTTCATTTACTTGTCCAATTTAGGTCATGCCAGCTGTAGTTAACGTTATGAAGGAAGATGCAACTTTGATAACCCTTGTTAAACCTCAATTTGAAGCTCGAAGATCTCAAGTAAAGATTTTTCTTGCCCTTTTAATTGTAATCATAAGCCAGTGAAGTTCAATGGAGGCTAAAGACTCCGGATGTTACTATGTTAGTAACTTACATTACTTCTAAATGTAGCAGTCAAGTTCTGCTACTTTTCTGGTAAAGCATACGTATAAATCGTATTTGCCATAGACAACCCCTAGCCTGGGAACCAAGAGTCCAGCAAGAGATAGCTACACAATTTAAACCTCTTTTGATGTGCTAAAACATAGTCAATTAAAAAATTACATAGTCAAAATCTTTCGGTGCAGGTGGGAGGTGGTGGAATTGTAAGAGATCCTGACGTCCATCAAGAGGTATGCTTTTTCTCTCTCCTCGCTAGCAGCTTTTTCTTACCAAATGCCTACAAGCTTTAACTTGATTTGTAGGATCCCCTTCCCACTCGATATTTTTACATGCTTTTGGAGATGATCATTACACATAACTCATTATATGGAGAGAAATTCATACTGATTTTGGACCTAATTCATCCGTCTAAATAGAGATGTTATGCATATGGTTGGAATTAGGTTCTTGAGAAGATTATTAATGGTGTTGAGAGCTTTGGGTTTCGCAACAATGGCTGGATCGAGTCTCCTTTAAAGGGCGCTGAGGGTAACACAGAATTTCTTGTTTACTTCAGTCGAATAAAACCCAGCAGCAAGAAGGAAGAGTACTGAATTGAAGTGGAAGAACACTCTGCATTGTTATGTCTACACGTAACGCCCGTAAGGAACGCATCAGATGAATTATTCTGTGTTATAAAGGATACGATCCAAGTAGCTTGGCAAATTCTATTATTTGAGGACAAAACCCAGTTCGATACGCTATTGCATTGAAATGATGAAGATCGGGGGGCCTGGCTATCTCACTTTTTGCAATATACTTATCATGTAGTGTTATTAATATATATTCATAGCAAGTTTTCTCCATCAATTATCATGTATGCTTTTCACCATTTTAATAGGCGTTCTAAGACCAACAACCTGCCCAACAACAGAAAACCATGAGACGAGGTATTGATCAATGGCAAGTCCATTTTTGGCCATAACAGCATCGGAAAGGAAAAGTAATTTCATCCACTCGCTGGTGCCACAGGGATGTAACTTGTACCATGGTCTGTTCATGTATGGATGCTCCTGAAATTTTCAAGATGTATGTCAGCTTAGACAAGTTATGGGATAAATCTAACAACATACATGGCTTTGACAGAAATGAAAGCTCAACATGTATCAATTACTATTTACTAGACCAGAAACTGCAAATTATACGTCATATCAGCATCGTGATCGATTGAAGAACGCATATTAAACATTATAAGCTAAAGTTTGCTTAGTCCATAAAATATTTGCTTAGTATAACTGATAAACAAGATCACAAGCTGAATAGTTGTCAATGGACAATGACACGATTAAATTCCCCAAAAAAGGGAAAATCCAAAAGTTTGAGAATCATAAAATTGTGATTGAAAATGAATTAGTACTATATTGATCTATCCAAACTACAATCAATATATCTATTTCAATAGCCTCCAGCCACCAAACAATCAACAATTTAAGAATGCCAAAAACGTATCCATTCTCAAAACATAAGAGAAGATGAAATAAATATACCTCTAGAGTGATGAAAGACCACTTTGATTCCAACAAAACCTTTGCAGAGCAGGAAGGAAGGTCCTTTTCAATTTCATTCAACATCAAAGGCCTACCATCTGTATGTTAAAAATAACCGTTATGAAAATTAACCGACAAAATATACCCTTCAATTGGAAAAAGCCCAACACTTGAACATGGTACATACAAGAACTCATTTTTGAGTGAGGCAACCTTGACTGCATATTCAACCTAACGATTCTAACATGTTCAAGAATACTTAAAAAGAATAGTAACGTAAAGCATACCACAGCAATATCCACGAAAATATAAGGCTGGGACCCGGTATGAAGCACTATAAACTATATGAAAATCATAGTAATGAGCTCCATCGTAGCTTTTATTGCTGTGGACCTTGCCAAGAAGATCAGAAAGAGGATAAACATAGTAAGGAGGACAGAACAAAAACAGTGGCAACCAAATAAGTACATGCAATTCCACAAGTAAGAAATCGACCTGTCTTTAAGGTTCAAAGAGTTTCACGTCAGGTAATTGTAATGCAAGAAAGAAAAGAATTAGAAAAACAAAGATGAAACATCTACCAAGGTGGCAACATCATCATCAATTGTCTCCTCCTCATTTACTTCTTTTTGAATGAGATTTGCATCGAAGAGACTTTCCTATATAGAACAAGTGATAAACCATCAAATATATTGAAAATCAATCTTAGTTTCAAACCAATAACAAAATCTAAATTCAAATATATGGAACCTGATGCGATGAGGGAAGGAGACAGAAGTTGTCCAATGAGAGGTAACCCTCCATCTGGGAAAGAACAGAGCTTTGGGGAGGGTGAACCCAAATCCAAGAAGGAGAAGAAGAGTTGAGGCGTTCCCATTTGTGGACAAAAGTAGGAGCTGCTGCCACTGCAAATTCCTTGTACGACAGTGTTCCATCCCACGAGAATAAATCCATCTCTTTGATTGTTTTCAGAATAAACGGGTAAGAAACGAAGGATTTGGAAAAACTTCGATTACTTCTCCTCTTCTGAGGAAAAGGGAGTCAAGCGGCAATTCGAGGATAAATGATTGCAGTGAACGTTGGAGTGAGAAACAAGGACAAAGGCTTCAGATGCGGCTATTGTATTTGTGGGCAGATCGAATAGTCATGGGTATTTTGTTTTGCAGAGGAATATGCAATTATAGCGACGGAATAGCTTACACTAAAATTTAAAAAAATTATTGATACGAAAAATAATAATAAGATATAGCTCGTTACGAAAATTTAATGTTAAGGTTATTATTATTATTATTATTATTAAAGTTATAAATTTAAATTTTATAAAATTAAATATATAAAATTAATTTTTTTATAAAAATATTCAATAAAATAATAAAAAATATAATATTCATACCCTTATTTTTTTTTTTTAAATTATGCCCTTATATGTCATTTTATACATTAACAGTTAATTTTAAATAGCTAATTTTATTAAATATTTTTAATAAATTGATATTAGTACGATATAATCAACTATTAATTATCAGATAATTTCAAACAGAGTAAGATTATATAAAAACTAAAAGCGTCAGAAAAAGCTGAGAGTTGACCCAGATGTCTTTAAGAGCTAATCACATTACCTCTGTGATTGTAATCACCATTATCCAAGTACAGTTGTAAGATTACAAGATGGCAACCAACTACGTTTGGTTATGCCTTTAGGATCAAACATTACTAAAACAAAGTGCAAGTTAAACTGCTCCATTACTTGAAAGCAAAGTTGCAGAATTCTCTCGTGGAAATTGTATGTGAATGGTGACACTCCTACACTCCATGCACTAAAACTTATCCACCACGTCAAGAATGCTCAAAAGCTAGCATTCTTCATTTTGTCCATGCAATCTTAAGAACGCAGAACAAAATCTGCGCCTGGAAAAACTGCAAGATATATGAATGCAACAAGAATAATCAATCTGACGCAGAAGGGGCCCCATAGCAGTCGTGAAGCCTCTGACAGAAAAGGATGAACTACTTTACATTACAATTACAGCATCAGTTTCGTGGCTTTGATGGAGTTGGAGAAGACGGAGGTTTCAAATCTGGGTACTGCATCCAAAAACACGTTATGTCAGACATGTACACAAGTTGGCCCTAACACAATTAAACATTAAGATGATACTAACTATTGCAAAACTGATGTAAGGAAATTCCCATTACAAAAACATGGGTAATCATAGCCATCATGCACATAAGATAATAAAAAAGATAGAAAAAGAGTAGACACCATACGTTAGGGTAGGGACATCTGTAGTCACTTGTCAAATGTGATCTGGAATTCATAATCTTGTTTACAGGTCCATTGTCTGGAACTCGGCTTTCTCCAGCAGGCAGGGCAATGGAGGAAGCACCATCCTTGACTTCAGCTAACTGAGTACGTGCTCCATCATCTCCAAGTTTTCTAAGTTTAGACTTCTTCTTCTTCTTCTTTGGGTAGACATGGACAGAAGGAGGCAAGAGGTTTTCCTGTATTTCCTGCAATATAACAAACAGCAAACCCAACAGATATTACCGAGAATCAACAGATTTAAGTGCTAACAAGCTATTGAATAAAATATATCACATCAAAAAATGCACCACAATCAGAATGGGACAGGATGCAGGAGAACCTTCCTCTGTACATAATAAGCAAGTTGAGTACCAGTTCAAGTAACAGTGTCTATATGACTCAGCTATTCAAGTTCAAGATCAAGCTCAGACAGGCTAAGTGAAATATAATGATCATAATTAATGGTTTCAACAGCCAAAGAAAAAAATGAAAACAGAATCAAAATGGAGCTTAATAAAGTAAACCAACATATGTGAAACCCATAGTTTACATTGGTGATAATTCAGCACCAAACAGAGGAAAGAAGCATACCAACCACCCCTTTTTCCCTCTGACTCCACCTCTGATTGCATAAGCCTCTTTGAATCCATTTTTGACTAGCAATTCAGCTGCTTTGATTGAATTGCCATCAAAACTACCTTGCAGACAAAACGAGGAAGCAAATTCAAATTTAGACCCACTTGAAACCAGCTAATTTAGTAATTCTCAAGAGCTTGAACGCAGGCTGCAATGCTGCTAGAAATTAGAAGTAGCACAAAGGTGTGTTTACAAAAATGTGCTATAGAAAACTATATCAACCAAACAATCTTTGAAAAAGTAATGATAGATACAGAAGAAGCTAAAAGATGGGACATTCATGTGCAAAGATGAGAAACTGACATATTAAAACATCAATGGATGTCGTTCACCATATACATAAACCTCCAGAAGCTGGCCTGTCCAATCTACAAAACATTATGCTAAAGGCCTACTTCACTAGAGCACCAAAATTTTATTGCGAAAGGAACAATTATTCACTCTTTATAACTAAAATCTAGAGCGTTCAATCTACAGATTCTTATTTTTGACTTTACTCTTGGACTAAACTGCCTAAAGTAAATTAATCGAAAGTTACTAGCCACCCATTATATCTAGTCCAGTAAAAGATCTGAATAGCTTTGCTGAAATTACTTTGCTTGATTGTTCAACTATATTGTTAGACAGAATGATTGCAAGGTTTACGTTACATCTTCCTTTGTCATCAGTTACTTTACTACTTCTCAAGAACTTTTAGTGCTCAGCCAAACACAAAATAGCCACGCCTCATCGAAAATAAGCCAAAATGTCCCATTTCCTAAATTCCTCATTTTAAACTGCCTGTTGTAAACTCTTAATATTACATGCTGTTTATAGAAAATTTCAAAATTAAGGTGTCAAGAAGCCAAAAGAGAGAAAGAGGGAGAAATCCAAGTAGTCAACAACTGACTCTAGCGCTTACTTGTCCAGAATACACAAGATGGTATTTGCTGGGTCCTGAAAACTATCCAATACGTTTTTCACAAACAACATTTCGTCCCCCTCCTCAGGGAACTCAACCTGAACCGCACTCTTATTGAAAATCTTCAAATTGGGGGACCCCAAAGATATCAAAGTCTTCGCCTTTCTGATATCCAAAAGCTGCGCATCTGGGATGTCCCGGAGCTTTCGAAATGCATCAATAGCAGAGATAAACTTGTACTTGCTTAAGTACTCTTGGGTCAGAGGTATAACAAGCAGCCAAATGAAAGTACACCCAGCAACAAAAAATGGGTTTCTGTTAAAGAAGTCATCAATTGAGACTAACACTGGTTCCAAGTTTATTCTTTCGAAGACTTGCTGGGGATGGGAGCTTACAGTTTCGGAAGCTAAGCAAGGGAGACAAGTGAAGAACTCGAGAGCACCGAAGGAGAGCGAGGTTTTAGCAGCAACAGAGTTTCTAAGCAACGAGATAGAGCTCATAAGAGAGGGCTTTGAAGGAGTGGATTTGAGGGCTTTCGGGTGGTTTTGGATGGTTAGAGCAGAGGCTAGCACCATGGAAAGAGACTCCATCAAGAAGATGCAGAGATAGGCGTCTTTCTTATCTTAAGTTTATTATGTAACCCAAGTGCGCGCGTGAGCTGGTTTGGGATTTTTCTGGCTTAAGTGAAGTCACGGGTTTGAACCGTTTTTATATATTCAGCTATTTAAAACTTGAGGTCAGAGTTTTGCTTCCTGCAAGAAACCTACTCTGCTCGAATGGGAATTAATCTAGGTGTGGATGGCTTAAAGGTGTCTTCTCATAATTGGAACTCTCCTAAAACACTTCGTGGAAAAAAAAAAAATTTACTTTTACAAGGTTTTTGAGTTTTTGGTACTTTCAAGACTTCGGGGTAAAAATAATCCTATTTTACTTTAATTCTTTTTTTTTTCAGTTATTTCAATATTTTTATATCATAAAAGCGTTAAAAATTCTAATACCTTAAACATCGGATCAGAAATTAAGCCAATAAAGTAAGAGGTTTAAGATTTTAAATATTCAACCGGTATTAGTCCATCATAAAATTGACTAAAAATTAAATTAAATTTAAAATTTTAAAATATAACTGAAAGAAATTGCCTTTATCAATAAAAAAATTTAAGTTTAATTCAAAATCTTAAATAAAAATTAATTAATTTATAAGAATTTATTAATTTACAAAAATTAACCGATTAATTAATAAATAAATTATTTTTAATAATAAGAGTTATCAAACTGAATCGAACTAGAAAGTTGAAAATCAAATCAGAAAGTTGTTATCAACATTAAAGAGGAGTTTGGAAACCTTTAGTCTTATGCTAAAATCGTTAGGTAGGCCAACTCAGGTAGTATAGTTAAAATGATAGTGTCTCGGCCAATTTTAACATCTCCACCGATTTTTGAGAGAAGACACATATGTTTGGAATCTCCTAAACAAGGGTTTAAGCATGAGTGCAAGCATTATCTTGTTTGCTTTCTAGTACTTTGTTTACATAAAGCTCCCATAAGTATTATTAGTGACCAAGATACGAAAAACTTAGGTTACGTTTTCAAAGATGTTATCAAGTAAGTTAAGTATTAATATATCCACATACAAATGAATAAAGTAAGATAATCAATATGATTTCATATACTTTACTCTAAGCTATTATAAAAGTAACTTAAAAGAATTAGAAATATTGTTTATCTTGTGTTGAATTTGCATATAGTATAAGTAATAATTCTTCCATTGGTTATAAATCACTTGAGGTTGTTTATGGTTTGAATCCTCTAACCCTTTTAAATTTGTTACCTTCAAATATTAATGAGTGAGTTAGCTTAGGCGGGAAAAGAAAATTAGAGATGGTGATGAAGTTTCATGAGGATGTGAAAAGTCATATAAAGAATAGGAATGGCAAGGTTTGCCAACTTAGCTTAGCCTGAGTTGATTGGGTTTCTGGCTCAAGCTTGAGCTATGGTTCAAGTTGCTCGACCTAGCCCAAAGCCTAAATTTATTAATAAAAATGATCATTTCTAATTTTAAAAATTAAAAACAGATATTTAATTGAGTCATATCTAAGCTCAATAATAAAATTTTGGGTTGAGTTAGGGTTTGGGCAGGGTCGAGCCTGACCCAACTCTTTTATCACTCCTAATAGAGAGTAAGAATGAAGAATATGCTACAAAGGATAACAAAGAAATTAGGCTTGTAGTGTTTGAACATTTTAATTAGATTTTGGCGTATATGTAAAAGGAGACCTTTCTCACTAAAAAGATAGATGGTCCATTCCAAATTGTGAAAAGTACTAATAAGCAATGCCTATGAGATTGATCTCCAAATTATGTTTGGTATAACTAACATATCAATATTTTATATATGTTATTTAGGTTTAATTTACTTGGTATCTAGCACTTGGATGATATGATTTATATGGATTTTGTTTATGTTTTCTATGTTTATTTCATTCTTATATATGATGATTTTGAGGAGTAAACATTGGATTTAGTGCAACTTTTTCCACAGTTATCAAATTGAGGTGATTTTGATATCATTGGATAGCTAATTTGTTGCAAAACTACTTTGAACAATATACGAGGAGCCAATTCTAACTTAGAAATTTCTGGAAGTGGAAAAGTTTAAGGGGTAAAGTATAACAAGCATACCCATTTTTCGTATAGTATAAGACCCATACCAAATTAATCTATGAATGAGATTGTAAGATTTCGGTCATGCATCTCATACAAAATATATATCCAATATATGCAACAGAACATAAAACGGAACCTCAAAAATCATATCTACTCATGCATATAGATATAGAAAACAAAAACATGAAATGTAAGATATTTATATATCTTTCTGACGATCTCCTTCATTCTTTAATCTTCTCCGCATTGGGTTATCGTAAACCACAACAATCAACATAGACCGTCTTTAATGATAGTATACACAAAGATAAAATGATGAAACCTCACTAGGAGATGGCTAGAATTCTTCCTTTGTAATAGCAAAGACAAGAACTCTTGTGAGAGTTAGAGAGAAAATGAGTGTGTATATGAGAAAAAACCTTTCTTTTTCTTATGTCTTACACAATATGCATGAAAATGATGATTATTTTCTACCCTCTTTGGCCTCCTATAACCCCTATCATTAATAGGAAGTTATGGGAAGTTAATGGTCTTGAATAATATGCATTAATGGAAGTTTTGGGAAGTTAATGACCAAATTGGCAGCCAACAACACTTATTTCTAATCCATTCCATACGACGTTTTCTACCACAATCACATCGTGATATAATCTCGAAACACTCTCTCAAATCTTGAATCACCATTTAAGACCATTTTACTTATCCTTCGGATCTCCTATGTGTGTGACCTATTAGGTTCTAGGTTATGTTTGTAACAGCCCAGACTACCTGCCCATAGATATTGTCTGCTTTAGGCCTTGGCCCTAAGGAGGACTGAACCCTAAGGGAGGTGGAGAGTGTGAGATCCCACATTGGTTGGAGAGGAGAACGAAGTACGTCGTATAAGGGTACAGATATCTCTCCCTTACAGACACATTTTCCATGCCCTAACGTACCAGATTCCATTAGAACTCCGAGGTTAAATGTGCTAGGGCAAGAGTAGTACTAGGATGGGTGACCTCTTGGGAAGTTCTCAGAAAAAGTAAAATCGTGAGGGCTTGGCTAGGCTAAGGCCCAAAGCGGACAATATCTGTGAGCGAGTGATCTGGGCTGTTATAAGTGGTATCAGAGTCTGTACCCAAACCGTTGTGCCAGCTAAGCTGGACCCCAAAGAGGGTTAGGCCCTAAAGTGGGTGAAGAGTGTGAGATCTCACATCGGTTGGAGAGAGGAACGAAGTACACCTTATAAGGGTATGAATACCTCTCCCTTATAGACGCATTTTCTATGTCCTAACACATCGGATCTTGTTAGAACTCCGAGGTCAAATGTATTAGGGCAAGAGTAGATCCAAGATGGGTGACCTCTTAGGAAGTTTTTGGAAAAAGCAAAACCGTGAGGGCTTAGCTAGGTCAAGGCCCAAAGCAGACAATATTTGTGAGTAGGTGATCTAGGCTGTTACAATGTGGGCCATTTGAATTATCACTTAATTCAAGTAAGTCAAGAGTAGTATCTAGCAATATGTCATGATTGTCAATTGATCGAAAAATTAGTGGTTTGATTATGAACCCTTCCATATGCAATGTTACCATTCAATTTTTCCTTTCACCATGTATACCCCACTCGGTTAGGAGTAAGGTCAAAGTGTCAACTTCCACTAGACTGAATTTGTCACATCTATTCCAAGTGATATTAGATCTTGTCATGAGGATCTCATTACTCTATGTATCATTGAAGACTCTCTTCATAACATGTATTAGCTCTAGCCAAAGACTTCTGAGTAATGATCCTGACAGGAGGTTATGGATATCATCTCCTTCTATTAGGAGTGGTGAATCCTTTATTAGCTACGCAATTACCTTTGAATACCTCAAGCTGTACCCAATCACCACCCCATGAGTAACACTTGAAAGGCATTGATAAATGGAGTCAAAGCACAGGATTAGTATCTAAGATATCCTTGAGCACCTCAAGTCAAAGGATACTTACACCATTGCTATGATAAGACTTTCAGTGACATTGGAATAGAATATCCATACAATTGTCTCATTGTAGGTCAATCCAATGTACTTACTACCCTTAGTAAGCATCCATATATTAACTCTAAACAACTCATGTCTACAGCTTATGAGATCTACTGCTTGATCCAATCAAGGAGTATAACATGTGCTAATCTAACCACATTAATGATATCTCATCTTATTAATCCTATGACTAGGGAAAGTTTAGATACTAATATTATTGCACATAATAGAAATCTCATTACGATTTCTCCCATGTTTTGTTTTGTATCAAGGACTTTATTAAATCAAATTAAGATCAACATCAAATCCATAAATGTATGAACATCGAAATAATGAAAAATATCTTTATTAATCATTAAATGATTTGTACAATAAGTGCTAAAGTTGATCGCCTTTAGAGCAATTCTCTAACAAACTCCTACTTGCATTAAAGCCAATCGCCTTGATATCAAATACCATAGGCATGTACATGTGACACAAAACTCTTTTGAGAAATAAGTTTGGTCAACAGATCAACTATATTTTGATCGTTTGGAACTCTCTCTATTTTGACATCATTTCTACCGATGATTTCTCTAATTAAATGGTAACCCCTGAGTACATGTTTGGACTTCTAATGAGACCTCGATTCTTTCACCTGTGCTATAGCTGTTGGACCCCGTCTCCGAGGCCCAACATTCGGAAGCACACAAGCATAGAGGACCCAAAACCGACCACAAAATGGGGAACTTTCAATACAGGCTTCGGATTGGCTTTTTAATAACTTTGTTCCCTCAGTTCTAACGATTCCAACGCCACTGAAAACGCTCAATTTGGAATAGAAATAAAGAAGTTATGATTAAAATACTGACATAAAGAAGAACAGTTAAA
>JAOSBK010000009.1:7641918-7662982 GCA_027568895.1 Erythroxylum shatona | reverse complement strand
TTGGTATCTTTTGTAATTTGGATTTTGATACCAATGATGTAATGTGGCTTGGAATGCCATTAAAGCTTTGTAAACTCCTATTTTATTGTTAGTGAATTATGAATTGTGTATAGATAATGTTGAGTTGGAATTAAGTATATTTTGAAGAAGTTATCAACTTGAGAAGATGACTTTTGAAAATGAATTGAGGATATATATATATACATATAAGTGAGATATTATGGAAAAAGGGAAAGATAGGATTTTTATGAATGATGAAAATTAGTTGTAAGGGATGAGTCAAATGAGTAGAGATTAGGGAGTCTAATGAAGTAAAGTTGGTAGTTGAATGTTTATGCCCATGACTTTCCAAGTTGTACATTGCAAATTTTAAGTTTTTCATAAGGGTCAAATTGAGTTTCTGACTTCAACATAAAATCTGGATTGATCTAGGCTGAATTAGACAAAGTTGTCTTCTTAAAAGTTTTAGATTATCTTTCTAGCTTTCCATTCATATAAATTAAGAAATTTTTTGACAATGGAGTTGAGAGATATGATCATTAGAAGTTTGTGATGCTGCTTAGGATGGACTTTCGGGACAGCTACGTTGATTTGAAATTTTGACCCTTATAGAGAAAGAAATTGTTTTTAGGGTTTTCACAAAAGTTGTGGGTCTAGAAGTCTTCTTCAAAATGGTCTTTGAATGATCTCAATCCAATATTTATAGTGAAAGTTATGCCCTTTTTACCAAACAGGTATGAAGAAGAAGAGAAAAGGGAGGAGGAGGCAAGTCGTGATTGCGACGACTTCGCCACGATTGCGACCCGCGGGTCCTTCCCCCCAAGCCTGAATATCTTTCACTCGTTTGATCATAACTTTGTCGTCCGACCTCAAAATGACCTAATTTTTGAAGAATTAGATTCCTAACATATTTCTCTATCTCTCCATAAAAAGGTTATAGCTTTTGGTATTGATCTAAAAAAGATTGATCGAATCAAAGTAAGGTTATCAGTTGAAATAGTATAAACTAGATATTTCACTAAACATACTTCAGTATTTGGATTATATCTTGAACTGTAGAGCTCCGAATGAGAGGATTCTTGTTTCTAAATAAACTAGAGACATAAACCTACAAATCCTCTGAAGAGATTGAATTTTAATTCAGACTCTAAGACTTTAAATTTTTGGATGAAATTTGAGTATAGTGTGTTGTTTCAGTTTATTAACAGTCTGAAAATGTGTGGGCTATAACTTTTAGATTTTTGCACCAAATTTCATGATTTTAGTGTTATTAGAAACTTAAGAAAATGGGGAACAAATGATCTGAAGAAGTCAAATTGAAATTCCAGTGTAAGGTTTCCCAAAATGGGCACGCCACCCATGTGGGATGATGGCTAATGAGGGTTCATTCAAACAATCCTACGAGGTAATACACATGCTCAAGTCTTATGATTTTTCGAAGCAAGAGTTGGGCTCCGAAATCAGTGCCCAACATTTTTGCTTGATTCTATATTATTATGGGAAAAAACTTAAAACTGCTTGAAACTCACTTTATAGAAAAGAGGATAAGGTAGAGAGTTGTCTCTCTTAAGTCTAGGTTAGGGTTTACTTAGATCGAGATAAGAATGTTGTGTTTGAAGTTATGATTCTATTTTAACTAAGGATCTTGCTACTTTTCTAGTTTAAAGTCTATTTGGTAGGCATGTTGAGGAGGTCTTAAAAGTTTCCTAATTTTATGGTGGTTTTTGAGTTGCAACATAATTTGACTCACTAATAATGGATTTTTGAATATATTGAAATTAATTGTTAAGGAAGGTTTTTGAAATGATTATGATGGTCGATAAATTAGTGGGCTTGATCAAATCACCAATTTTAATGAGGATGGAAGTTAGTGTACGATAAATCGTACATATTTAGGATGATAAATTTGAAGGGAATTTATAAAAACAAGATATCAAGAAATACAATAAATTTATTCTTTATAATATATAGGTCCTTCCCATTATAAATCCATTGATATCATAACTTAAACAATTTTATTTTATTCTTGTATCAACAATTAAAGAAATATTAAACTTTTTCAAATTTTAAGGTTCATGCAATTAAGAAAATAGGTTTAAAAAATTGTTGAATCTAAGTGTATTTATCACTTTAATGCTTCTAATTTATCAAATGTGGTCTTAATATGCATAACAAAAGCAAGTTGTAGAATCATCCAATTATGCATGATAATATACACAAAAATAAAAGAGCTTAAATATTGATGAATTTGCTCTGAGGTTCAAAAGCTCACAAAAAAGGGATCTTAAGTATGTGAATAATATGTAATCTTCACTTAAATTAATTATCTCAGTTATTACTAACAGTATAACTTATAAAAGCAAGTTTATTATAACTATCATCCTTTTATGTACTAATTCAATTAAATAATGAATAATGATCCCAAGCATTTATGGACATATTTTAACTTATTGAAGATATTAGTTAATAAAATTCAATAACAAAAATTAAGATAAGATTAAGAAAATTATATTCCCTTCCCCACACTTAAAATGTATATTGTCCATAATGTACATGATATAAGCATATATAAAGAAAAAGGAAGAAAGGGTTGGAATTTGGTACTTCCCTAAGCAATAAGAATTTCATATTCTAATTTCGATGAGCTTCCAACCGATATAAGATAAAATCATCCTTTCATAATATAAACAAAAAGGGATAAAAATAAAATAAAAATAAAAATAAAGAAACAAAATCCGAAATATGAAAATAGAGATAACATTGAATAACATTAAACTAATGTTTAGACACAATAAATAACAAAAGGAGAAAAATAAGAAAAATACAAAAATAAAGAGAAAAAGAAAAGAGAAAATTAAAATTAAAATTAAACAACTCCATCCTATTATGATTCTGGCCTGTCCGTTAATAGAGGGTCCTAAGGTTGTTGATCCTAGAAGGTGGAGGAGTAGGTGATGATTTACTTGCTCTAGATGATGGAAGTTGAAAAGTTATGATAGATGGCTTGCCATCTATATCATAAGGTCCCTCATCCATCTAATAGAGGTCTCGAGCTGGCCTATCCACTTCGTGATCTCCACTTGTTATACCTTGATGGTTTGTTAAGTACCTATAAGCTATCTTAACCATCTCTCTAGCTGAGCTATTTTCAGTTGATCCAGATGTGGTGTCCATACCCTAGGTACTCTCATACTACCCTCCTCCTGTATAGCTCTTTCTGTCTAGGATGGCGATGAATGTAACTGCAATGACTACTCCATTGTATATGACTCCTCTCTAGTTCCTCCCAATGTGACTAGCTCATTGGGAACTCCAATTAGCCTATAGATATCATCTGTAAGTCCCCACCATTTACTCACCATGTGTATATGCTTGTTACATCTAGGTTAAGTGTTATCATAGTTCCCACCAGTCGCATCGCTAGTAGTTTGTTATAGACCTTTATTCTTCATGCAAGTTATTGAACAAGTTTTATAACTACTAAAACTCTCAATATAAAACAAATATACGGATTGTATTTTGTACTATAAGAGGTTATCATCCTAGAAATTTTATTTGAATTATATTTAAATAATAAAAATTAAAAATAATAAAACAAAATAAATAAACAATGAGCTACCAATAGGATTAGGGTTTTGATCAAGATGGAATACTTAAGGCTGAATTTTTTCCTTATTTTGTTTCCTTTAATGTTATTGTTCCAATTATATGGTTGATCCTAAATTTCCTAAAGTATTGATTACTCTCTCTCAATATCAAATTAATGAACCCTAATGGAATTTGAAAATTTCAGATTTGTAATTTTTTAATTCACAAAACTATCCCTAATGTCTCCATTTAGATCTGAAGCTATTTAATAGATAATTAATTTCTCAAACAAGATCTATTAAATTGCTAACTCTCATTGCATAATCTAACACTGATTACTTTTGACTCACTCTCTCGATTTATTGTCAAGTTTATAAATGAAAATTTATTAAAAGCTTCTAAGTATGTATTGAAATCAATAATAATCAAAGTCACAAAATAATTCCAGAATAAATCCTAATATGAAATTTAGAACTTTATGAACATTTTTAACATCTTAGAATTCAAATTTACACATGAAGAATAATGAAGAACTAAAGGAAAAGAAGAAAAACTCTATTGAAGCCTTGATCTAGAAAGTTGAAATTCTTAGATGTTCCTAATCTCCCACTTTTGATTCACTTTTAACTATGGTTGTTGTTGTTGTATATTGTATTTCACATTCTTAAATTGTGTTTTAGGGTTTTGGGGTAATGTTTAGGGCTTTCACACTTTGATTGATTCCAAAAATAACCTCGAACTCTAAAATAGATGAAAAAATTTGCACCTAGAAACCTTCTATCACAATCATGACATTGGAGTCATGATCATGTGCCTGGTGTTATCTTTTCTTTCACGTTGTGGTCCTTGAGGCATAATCGTGATAGAGGCCATACAACCCCATGCACGCCTATCATGATGTTTCTCCTTATACACGATCACGACACCCTTTATGTAGCTTTTATCTTCCTTGTTCTTCAATTATCTGATTTCTAACACTTTCAAACAAATCAAACACCTATGAAATATAAAATTAATATTTAAATCATGCTCTAAACCATACAAACGCTTATAATATAAATAAGCATTTACAATAACACAATTCTAAACCTATATATATGATAGTCTGTCGTTAACTACTAAATAATAAATTCCTAATTACCAAACCATGTAGTAAATGGCGAGCTAGGGAACCACAGAGAGCTGGGATGCAAATGCTATTTCAAATGTTGCAAATAAAAGAAAACAAAACGGCTTGAAATGATGAAAATGAAATAGGTAATATGTAGTGAACATAAACAAAAACACAAACACAAAGCAAATTTAGAAAAGACTAATAACAATGTTAAAGAAGTAGGTTGGAGATATCTTTAGGATTCCGAGATGTTCATTGACCCTTGAATCTAAATAAAAGTTACTCTCATCATGGTGTTAGCCTATGGACTCGATTAAGCTCTCAAACCCTTAATTTATTTAAAATAGGCAAACCCAATAAGCTCTAGAAATGCCCTGATCTCCACTATAACCTAGAATCAACTCTCTAAGTTCAATAGCTAAGACGTATTAGGTACTAAGAAATAACTAACTTAGGCCACCTACTCATAAGCTCAGAAGGTGTAACCTGAAGGTATAGGATCCTAGATTACTTGATTAAGTATCCTGACAAATTCAACTAACCTATTACTACTTTCGAGAATCACTATGGACTATTACATATCACATGCTCAACCTTAGCCTTCGGATTAGAAAGTACCTAAAGGATGATCAAGCTATAAGCAACTCTTAATTCATGACATTTATCCTAAATCTCAAACCAACCTAGACCTACAAGCATCAATTCAAGACAAGTTTAACTCCATTCTTACAATTTCCATCCCTTCATCCTTATAATATCGCTAAACCCTTAAGTAGTCTAGCCACACATGTTCATATTAAGAAAATTGGACTTTAAATAAACAAAAAACATACTTAATTAAATAAAACCAAGGATGGAAATTATAAACGAAGTAACAAAAAACCAAAATTCAACATTAACTTAATAGAAATCAAAGCTTTTTATGCTAAAAAATAACTAATCATAACCCAAATTACAAAATCTAAACTAATTGCATCAAAATAGAAATTCCAGCACGTATAACTTGCACAAAACCTAAATTAATTGATCATAAACCTAAAAGCAAGCATAAATCCTAACTACTAAGCATAAATTAATCAAAAGCATCACAAATAAGCAAAAACTCATAACATAAACCATTAAACATTCAAATATCCAATAAATTCAGACCTGAAAAAACACATAAATAAGCTCAAACAACCAAGATTAAAGCTAGAAAATTGTAAGAATAAACATCCATTGATATAAGATAAAGACTCCTTACAAAATTCATAAATTTCAACTATAAAATCCATTAAACATTCATTCTTAATATTCTAAAACATTTAACAATATGATTAGTACTAAGAAAGCTTTAAACTATTGGAATGAATATTAATAGATTTGGACATATGAAAATAAAACATTGAAACTGAAAGAGAATAGCTAAGTTTATAGAAAGTAACGAATGAACAAATGATTATAGTTAAAAACCAATGAAAAAGCTAAGGTAAATGGAGTAAAAAAAAAAGTTGTATCTGTCTCTATGGTGGGGAGCCTCTCCTGGAAAGTTAGCTCCAAGTTGCCACCTTGCTAAAAATTTGAAGCCATCATAAATCTCTCTCTCCTCTCCTTTCTCTCTCTATTTAGGGTTTCCAAATGTAAGCTAATTGAAAAAAAACTCCCTATAGGGTTAGCTCATAATGATTTTATAGTCTTTTCCAATTAAGGTAACCCTAGTTTCTTTCAGAGTCTGAAATGTCCCTCGAAAACTCGAATTTGGAAGCAATCTCGTGTTTGTCTACGCACAGGCCACAATCCTAGCCCTTAGTGCATGGTCTTGGCTAGTTTGTCTGCCTCAGTCACGATCGTGGCTAACTCCCCATGATCGTAGTCCTGTGCTCGAGCTTCTATCACGATAGTGACTTGAAGACCATGATCGTGGGCTTGTGTTTTAGTTCAGACCTCCTCCAAAACTCCTTCGAATGCCCTGAAACATAAAAAAACTTATCATGACATCTTATATTAACAAACTTCGTCAAACTTCTTCCTGTTAACCTATATTTGTGTTCAATCTTTTAATTTGTATGTAAACACAAAATGAACACAAATTGAGTATTTAACACAAAATAAGATTGAAAAGACATTGAAATGCATAAGAAAGGATAAGATGATTCAATCCTATCAATATATATATATATGATAACCATCAAATAAACACCTAAAAACACACTAAAACACCTAGGAAAATATAGTATGAATTGTACCTATCATAATTCTAATTATATAAGGCTTGACACAGATTGTGTTGACCTTCTTCTCCTTACTCTGACACTAAATAAATTAGGTTAATACATGCCCCATGTGGATTAACAAAATCTAAGTTCCTTACAATGCCATGACTATCACCCCATCAGTTTAGTGTGTGGCTCAAAACTCTATGAATATATCTAAGTATCAGATGTCACGAAGATGATGCCTTAGATCTTCTCGAGTCGTGCCTTAGATCTTCTCAGGTTGTACTCATTGTCATTTTTTATTGTATTCTAGAACTATTAGGAAGACATCCTATACAAGAAGTCTATCAATAAGGATAAATAAGCTTGTGTCCCTATGAACTCTAGGTCATATAGCCCCATCCTTAATAGTCAGAACTGAATGGTATTCAAACAGTCCCAGTCATGTCTTCCTTTCTCCAAGAAGAATGTGAAGAGCACCTTGAGTGTTAACTACCAAAAAGAGAGCTTCATGATCTTGAAAAATTGGGGCCAACCTCCAACGTCGATAAGATCTCAAACTTGTTAAATGAAATCAACCTACCGTAGCTCCTTCCAATCAATGCTAGGAACCTTCAGAAGCATCTTGTCTTTAAACTTCTAATATTGCTCTTCATGCATCGAAGCATCGATCAATAACATCTAAGGGTGCTCTACTGGCTGTATTAAACAAGGTCCTCTCAAATCTCTACTCCTCGTTGTCACTTCCTTGGAAACCCTTTTTTGCGATCTTGTCATTGTACCTGAAACTTACACAAATGTGAGAAAATTGCATATAAATTATGAAAATAACCTTTTTTCACACTTATTTCTTATGCACATTAATTTATTAAATGTGAACACAAATTAGAAAAGGGAAAATTAAACACACAATATAAACTCTAACACAAATGAATAAATAAAATAAATAATTAGAAAATTAGTTGATAATCTAATTAATCACAAAATTAAAATTAAAAGAATTACAATTAACAATTAACAATTAAAACTAACCTAATTATGCAATTACGAAATTAACCCTCAAATTGAAATTAAAAACTTTGATCTAACAATAACATAAAATTAACAAAATTAAATAGTGGTTTATATGAAAATCAAAATTGAAATGAAATTAAAATATAACACAACTTCAATTAACTATTAAAAAACTAATTAATCCTAATTTCATGCAAAAACATCACAGTTTAATAATTAGTGAGCAAACTAGCATAAACTTGCAACTCCAATTGAAATTTCATCCAAATTTCATGTAATTAATCAAATTGAATTAATAAATCAAAAGAGTATGGATGAAATTCAACTATTAAATCACAATCAATCACAAAATTACGTAAAATTCCACAAAATCTCAAAAATCCTAAATCAAGCATTTTTGAGTCAAAAATCCCTTAAAATTGCAAAAAAAAACCCACTTATTCATGCATAAATAAGTGAAATCGATAAGAATACTTAGGTGTTGCTAATTTGCAAGAAAAACATAAGAAATTGGATGGCAAATTAATAGTGAGAGAGAAAAGAGAAAGTGAGAAAAATGAGGAATTAGGAAAAATTTAAGGGTTATTATAGACTTATACGGTCTACTACACCATCGTGTAGTTGACCATGTAGGTCACTAACTTATGACTTTTCATAGACTTACATGGTCTGTTATACGGGTGTATATCTAATCATGAACTTCCATCTGTTTCTCCACATAGGAGTTTCTTGGCCTGTAAATAAGCCATATGTTATAAGATAGTAATAAGGATATAATGTATCAAATTAATGACTCCAATGGACTCCATTAAATTTCAATAACAAACTGTTAATAAAATAATGAGTAATAAAACTCCTTGAATCTTCAGTTGGCTCAAACAACTTTTCTTTTAGGAAGTGGGATACTCACGGTGATTCATTAGTAGTTTCCTTAATTGGCTCCTCCTCTTGTTCTTCCTGAATCTCCTTTGTCCATTCTTCTACTTTCTCTTCGTGGAAAAAGGCTTCCTCCTCTTCTTCCTCTTTAATCATCTTTTACCTTTTCTTTACTTCCTATTCTTTGATAAAGGCTTCCTCTTCTCCTTCTTCCTCTACTTCCTCTATCATTTGTTTGTCCTTCTCTTTTAAAGCATCAGTTACCCCATTATATTTTTAGAATGCAACTTCATTTGTGAAATCAACCTTTGTCTTTTCTTCATTCTGAGGCATTAATATGCTCAAATAATATGTTGTATTATGCTCAATGTATTCAGGTGAAGAAAAATTTTCTTTGAATTCATGTCTGCTAGCTTTACTTTTAACAAGGTATTCCATTATTATATATGTAAGAAGCTCTTCTTGCCACTATCGTTCTACCTATTCAGTTAAAAAATAAATTTTCCATTCATAAGCATAAGGGTTGCTCCACTGTCATTTATAATTATTCTCATTGGGTTCATTTTGAGAACAATTTTGCATGTTTGGTTGCTCCCATATATAATATGGTGTCTGACATTCAGGATTGTAATGGTTATTCCACAAATTTTGCAACATAACATGGATATCGATTGAGCCTTCGAAAACATGTCACCATGACTTTCTTTCCAAAATTGTGATGTTGTCATAGGCAATGACATATCATAACTCCTATGAAAATACTATCTTCTCCATCCTTCCATTATAGGTTGTGGTGATGAATCTCTAATCCTAATAATAAGCTACAAATTCATAGTCAAAGTAGAGAAGTTCAAAAGTTAAATAAATGAGTAATTCAAAAGGAAAATAAAAGAAAATAAAATAAATACAAAAATAATGGTTATATTAATAAAAGCTAGATTTCCTAATATTACTAGTCCCTGACAACGACGCTAAAAACTTGAATGACATGCTTTCTATATTTATAGAAATTATCAATATTAAAAGCAACAATTGCATGGTGTGGTAGTAGCTAACACAGGCAAGTACAAATTGATCCCACAAGGACTGTAAGTACTAATAATTACCCTTTTTCTATTATCGAATCGTCGATTTAGACTATGATTTTATTAAAAATTAAGCTAAACAACTAAACTAAGATTTAAACAATATTGAACTTAAGACAGAGGAAAATACTTGAAAAAGTTTATATCAAATAAATAGTATCTAGGTGATGAATTCCCCTAAGAATCCTTAAATATCAACCCTTTATCATGCAAGTGTGTTATTGATTATTAGACTGTGAAAATTTCTATCTTATGTTAATATCTTTCTCAAGACTATTAATAACTATTCCATCAATTGAGTAACAGAAATCTTTCTAGTGAAAACCTTAAGGATTGCATTATTGATTTATGAATTTCACTATTAGATTTGACCTTAATCCATGGAATTTACGTCCACCTATCTATAGGTTTGCATACAACTCCTTCCAATTATGGTAAATCTATTTATACAAAAGGATTTCTCAATCTCCATCATATAAAATCAAATCATGCACTAATATTTTGGATATATTAGAATGAGAATAAAAGGCATAATTGAATCTCAATAAACCAATCAATAAAATTGCATTAAATAAAAGATCGAATTGTATTGTTATTATAACTTATGGTTTATAACTCCTAGGCGCAAAACAATATTAGCTTCTACTATAGAAAATAAAACCAAAGATAAATATACATAAGAACTAATAGAAAACAAAGAAATCATAATTCTAAATCTGCCTTTTTCTTTTAATGGATCTTCCTACAAAATTGGATTGGACGTTGTTATCTATCGAATCTTTTGACGCATTCTTCATGTTTTCCTCATCCCTTGATCACAATTATCACCTCTTTAAATGTTTTATGACTCAAAATCTCTTTAAAATTGGACTCCTTTTACTTTGCCTTCGTTCACCTCCTTTTGTAGTAAAATCTAGGGTTTTTAGGTTATACATGGTCAACTTACATAGATGTGTAGGTGACACCTGAATTTGTTATTTCACATGGGCACAAAGACTTACATGAGCAACATACATGGTTGTGTACATCAACATATACGGGCATATAACTTCACATGACGAAGAGCAAAATTCTTCAATCTTCACAAATTTATAGAGATTTACACAGTCACTGGTCACAATCACGTAAGTCCAAGTTGTTTCAAATCTTCGTTTTATGACACAATTTTATCCGAATTCTCTCCTTTATTTTGAGAAGGCAATTATTACCTATAAATGCACTTGAAATGAATTAAGCACCAAAAATACAAATCACATTAAATATGGGTATATAATTATAGTCAAGTAAGCATTTATTGTTGAATTATGGAACGATAGTAGTATTGACAGTGCAATTAGTGGATTTGGTTATCGTGAAGATTCTATTCCAACTTTAAAATCAAGGTCAAAATTTGGTGGTGGCTAGAAGATGGAATCCAATAAAAGCATATTGAGAATTTTGAATAACTAGAATTTTTTAGGCTTAAAATCAAATT
Organism: Erythroxylum shatona; assembly: GCA_027568895.1. NCBI lineage: Eukaryota > Viridiplantae > Streptophyta > Magnoliopsida > Malpighiales > Erythroxylaceae > Erythroxylum > Erythroxylum shatona. Next base: position 7,651,636 of record JAOSBK010000009.1, on the reverse strand, counting down.
ATTGAATTTAAATCAATTTAAATTGATAAGTAAACTTAAACTAATTTAAACTGATCAAACATGTAAGTCTCTTTGTGTCATGCTGTAGGCATATAGTATACTGAGACTCATATGTCTAATAAAGATAATAAATATATATCACGTCAATGCTAATGTGATATATAACTAATTAAGAGTTATTTCTTAATAAATTTTCATTATGTCAAATTTCATTTTGAATGTTTTACAAACGATATAATTCATTTTAAATGCTTTAAACATAAAGATGTAATTATATTTTAGTAAAATATTAAAATTAAATTTACACCTTTTTAATATAATACTTTACAATATTAGAATATATGTTGAGAAGACATCAATGACTAACTACTTATTAATTATCCAATTAAACTTCTGTTTTAAACCTACATCTACAATGAACCTAAATCCACAAAGACTAAAATGCTAAGATCTTTGAATAGACATTTTAAAAAAAAAAGAACCTAACAAATATTGAGTAAGAGTACTAATGAGCTAAGCTTGCCCAAATTTGAGCCCAATCAGTCAACTTTTAACTAACCTTGGGTCCAATATGAGGGTTGATCAGGCCAAACTATAGACAAGTTTTAAGAAGCTATGCAGGATGGCAAATGCGGCCCAACCCCAACCCAACCCAACTTTGGTCTAGGTTGATTAAGCTATAGGTCAAGCCACGACAGGAAGGTACAAAATAATGACGTTTTTTAAAATTTTTGTAAAAAATAAAGTCAAGTTGGGCTAAGCCAGGCAAACCCCGACCCTTTGAGCCACGAGGTAGGCAACCTATGATGCCATCCCTAAAGCTATGAAGTCTTTGGAGGCTACAGCAAGTTCTTTGCAAACTGGCGGGCTAACTGCTATGTGAAGTTGAGAAAGATTTAATTTAATGGCCATAACAAGGTTGATTGTAGATCTGAATTAGAGTTTTATGAAAAATTTCTTGCGATCAATTTGAGAAATAACAAGTCTTGTTTCTTGTACATAATGTGAGAAATAACGATCTTCTATCTAGTATCTTCTATATAATTTTGAAATCTGACTTTTACATAATTCATGGAAAATTCTATTGAGATGGAGTGCTTTGTTATAGAAGGCTGAAATGGTAGGTTTAAGGACGTAGTAGTGTGTGGTCTTACGTTACTTGTTTTGGGTATCTGTAGCTTGACATCCAGAGGCAGCAGATAAAAGACATCTGCTATCTGCTATGCACATTATGTGCAAAAAAGACATCTGTGCAAGATGCATGCCTTCAGAGTTGTAGAAGAGGCTTGCTTCAACCGTTAGTCTGTAATTGGGTGTTTTTTTCAAAAGCAGTCAAGAAGTCTGTCATGCATGCCTTGTAAGTCTCCATTCCATCAACCTTCTCAGCAAGCTCCAATCCAACACTCATCCACTTCTTAGCTGTGTCAACCTTCCCCAACTTCATAGGCAATGCTGCCCTGTTCCATGCGGTCAGTGCAAGCCATTTGCCTTCATCAGTTGGATATTCACCTACCTTTAAACCAACCATGATCCGGTAGGCTTGCTTGTAGATGTTATGCACAGAATCGTCATCTGAATCCCCTTTGTGAATGGTTGAAACTGCAATAAGCCTTCTCAGAATAAGCGCAATCTCTTTATAGTTTGGTGAAGGGGAAGAAAGAAGGGCTGAGAGGGACTCGTTCAGAGCAAAGACAGCTACTTCATGGTTGGTCCTTGGACCCTGCGAAGCACAAAGTCCAATTTGCAGAAGATATTTAGGATTGCTCGCATTTGAGCTGACAAATTTCTTGACAAGGAGGAGTTGAAGGGGGCCTGAATTGTCAATTCTCCCATGAAATTCCAAGGCATTAAATGTGTACATGAAAAAGAGCTCAGGCTCAATTCCGGTGATCTGGTCATCAAGAAGTCTTTTATCCATCGAGATTGAGGTTAATATCTGCATTCATGCAACAAAACTTTCAAATAGAGATGAAGAGCCGCTGAAAAGGGGCATAATGAACACAAATCATTTCATTATAGAAACAAAGAAAGAAGATAGTTAATAAGACATACCTTCCGAGCCGTATCCAGGAGTACAACGGCTTGTTTGACCTCATCGTCCACCAGTGCAATCTGTTTTTGATTCTCCGAAGCTATCATAGCAGAAACAGTCAATACCAGGGATTTGAAAACAGTAATACTTATTTCGCCATCAAGAAGGCCATCATAAAAGTCTGGTACCAATCTCAGAAAGTCAGCACATAATTCATATTTCTTCTCCTTCCCACACTGAGTCCCAAAATTCCAAGAAGTTACTGCAAACCAGTTTTGTTCTCGTCTTCCAGTCTCATCTTTTCCGAAAAAGCATTGAGTCCCAAGCTCTGATACCCGAGAATGTGCCCGTTTCATAAATTTGAGAACTTCTGGTTCATTACCTGGACCTTGAGAGAGAATTGTGACTAATGTGCGTAAAACTACAACTTCTGCTGTTGGCATGGGCTTTCCTGAGGTGTAGAAATTCAGAAGATTGGACAGCGAGGCAACTGCAATGGGAAAAGCATGGCAAGCAACAGCTTCATGGGCTGATAGGGAAAGAAAGTCTGGAGTAAAATCAAGGCACAGTTTCATTGCTTCTATCTGATTGATAGCACCAACATGGTCCTTTCTTTCCAGATTAATTTTAAACTGCATAAGTCAGAATTGTAATTTGTAACCACTCAGAAACAAACCATAAAGAGACCCAAGTTCAGCTAATCCAATTGAAATAAATTACAGATGTACAAACATTCATTGACACATTTTCCCGGGATCAGTATATTAACAGCATCAGACTGTGCACACGCGACTACAAAAAAAGACAGAGAAAAAGAGAGAACCTTAAGGAAAGAGGATGCTACATTAGGCTCGAGCTGAAAAAACATAAACTAGAGCATTAGAAGGTTGATTCAACTTCGCATATTTATGAGGTAATTAATTCTCAGAGTAATGCTATCGACTGAAGCAGTGGGATTTAGTTGGGATACCTTTTCAGCCTCGTTGATGTATTCTTGAGCTCGATCAAGTAAAGAAAGGCCAAGGTAGCATAGACACAGAACTCTAAACCCCTTAGCCCTGAGAGCTCTGTTACCCATGCTAGATGGAACATAAAGCAGTGATTTCTCAAACATCTCTGCACTCGTTTCATAATCTTTTGATCTGAAACGACCTGAACCGCTGTAGAAAAAAGCAGAAGATGGTAAAAGATCTGACATGACGAGGCATTTGTACCCTTGTCGAGTAGTGTTTCGTCTGTTAACATATTTCCCTCACTGAACTATGACATATTTCCCTCACTGAACTACAAACTAAACGTATGGAGCTCATTTGAGGCTGACCAGTGACCCAGATCATCATGTTAGATCACAGACATGCATCATTCTGTTCACAAAATTCAATGCACTCAACCAAAGTTGCTGGACTCCATTCAGGTAGAGGAGTGATGGTGTTTCAAGTAGCAAACTGAAACTGGCAATCTTAAAAATTTAAGGGCATGTAGAACCTATGCCCTTGACTAAAATGACACCTCATCTGCTTCGGGCAATACCATGCTTAAAGATTAGAATAAGTTATATTTTAGATGTAAAACTTTACTCAATCAATTTTGTAATAAAAATATTTAAAATTTTTTAATTTCAACCATTATTTTATTAAAAATTGGATGTCATATAAATTAAATTCATTTACAGTAAAATATTTAACAAATTAAAATTTCAAACATATAAAATTAATACTTTATTTTTATTTTTGATAAACTTTAACAATTAGAAATAGACTAATTTATACGATATTTTAAGTTAGTAAAAATTAACGATAAAATTAAAAGAAATCACTGATAAAATATATTTGTAATAAATTAAAATTTTTAGATGTTTAATTAGTATTATAAAATTAAATATAATTTTATATTTAAATATAATTTATCCTGAAAAGTATTACAAACCGCCAGACTGGCATATAAGAAATAGAGGTTACCAATTCCAAAGAATAGCATGCATTGCCATCCTCTCTTTTGCAGCAGCATCACCAGCAAAAAGTGCCACGACCCTCTCATCAGATACCAAATCCGCGACCACTTTGGCCCTTACCTCAGATCCTTGAACACAACCTGCAGCATCAGCATCACCAACAACTCTATGTACCACTCTAACTGCAGAGCCTGCACTCACATGGCACCTTCCAAGAAGCCCCAAAAATACTCCCTTAGCAGTCTCAGCCCCTGCTGTACCCGCTGCCTCAAAGTAAGCCTCCACCGCCGATACCCATACTCTCTCCGGAATCCCTTTGTTCACAACCATACTTCTCAGCTCATTCTCCGCTTCTCCATACCTACCTAATCCCAACCACGCCTTCATCGCCAAAACTGGCAGACTAGCGTGCTGCTCTCCATCATTCCCCTGTCTCAAAACCCTCACGCATTTGATCACATTCTCGTATTCCCCCTTTTGCAAATGAACGGCCGAGATGAATCGAAGAGTCTTCGACCTCAGTTCCTTGAGCTCCATTGTTTGATCTCTTGTTCTCGCTGCACTCAACCCTTTCTCGTACAATTCTAGAGCCTCGTTCATAAGTTTTAATCCTTCGTTGTTATCATTCTTCGATAATGCATTCTTGCCAAACGCCAGGTATTGACTAGCTAGGAGTTTCAAGTGGTCCGATGAGCCGAAAAGCAGAGATTTGGCTCTGTTTAGTAGCGTCAAAGCGAGACTCCGATCCGACGCTTCCCATGCAGTGCGAGATCTCGCGAGATTCAGGTCCATTAATAGTTTTCTCTCTCCCGCATCAGAGATCTTGGAGGCATCGAGCTTCGAGACGGTGTCAGTGGCTCTCTCGAAGCAAGTGGAAGCGAGTTCGAAGTTTCGAAGATCGTTCCAAACCAGGCCGGTCTTGTAGTAAAAGGAAGCGGACTTGATCACAGGAGAAGGAACGCCGGTGACGTCCACCGCGAGGGAGAGCATGTCAGCGGCGATGTGTCGTAGCATGGCGACGGACGCCAGGGAGGGGGAGGAGGAGTGGGGCGAGGGGCAGATGGAGACGGCATTGGAGATGTCGACACAAGCGTTCCAGAGGCGGTAGCTGAGCTTCCAGATATGAAGCTTAAGAGAATTTGGGAAGGGAGAGAGTTGGACGAGCTGAGTGAGAGTTTGGCGGAGGTCGGAGGAGATGTTTTCCGGTAAGGAAAGAGTGGGCGTAAGGGGTTCGATTTGTTTGATAAGAGAGTCGATTTGTGAGAGGAGATGGTTGTGGTGGTTGGATGGGGAATCCGGCGAGGAGAGTTCAGCTATCCTCATTTTTTTGGCGGGTAAATAATGGTTACAGGAGATTTGAAAGTTTGATTTGGAGAGAGTTTTCACTTCTATTAGTTGGCAATTCAAACTTGAAAGTCGTAAGCTACAACCGTTTCAGTTTTCTTTCCTCCAGAAATATGTTGTACGATATTAACCCTAATGCTAATAATGGAATTGCATGAATCCACCGCTCCACTTGGATCCAATTTTTTGCATACAAGTGATCTTTCCAAATCCTAAGCATAAACGAATTTTAAAAAGAGGTGCAAATATTAGAGGATCAAGATATCTCTTGTACAGTAATAATAGATTAAAGATTAACATAACACTTTTTTTGTTTTTTGGGGTTCATGGTTCTCGGGATTAAGAAACTAAGTTCATTCATACACATCATCAACCAACCAACTGCAGGGTTAACGCTAACAGTTAAAAGAGGATCCAAGTCACCTTGTTGACATTTCAACTAACTAGTGAAGATATGGGGTCTGGTACTGGTAGCCATTTCCAAAGTAGTTGCCGTGACCGTGAGTGGGAGGGAAGCTGTAGAGCTGGGGGACATGACTTTCAGTGGGTGCGGGATAAACATACGGTCTATCATACACGTACTGCGGCTGCGGGTACCTATCGGCAACTCCAGGGTAAAACAACTTGTCAGCAGCCGTGTTAGTGACACGAGGACCATATCCTAATCCTACACCCGCACGTGGTCTCTTAGGCTGAGGCCTCGCAGCTTCAGTTGCCCTTTTCTTATCGGCCTTCGCCTTTTCCAGCAGAAGAAGACGCTTCTGGAGAGGGTCAACTGGATATTGCTCCTCAAGTTTATGCTCTTCAATACACTTGATCACAGCCTTAAGGGCTGTCAGCTCTCTCTCATTAACTTCATTCTGAAAACAAAACAAACTTTCTTAGACGTAATCATTAATGAACTGAGTATTAATATTTGAGCACATGCAACCAACAATCTCAATGTTAACAACGACTCTCATGTCTGAAATTCGCTGGAAAACATTAAGGAAACAGAACTACAAAAAGCCATGTACGATCAGCTAGGAAGTTTTTTCAGAACTTGCTTTATCAATAAGACGTTGGAGCACTTCCTGGAAAGTCAAAACGTTTAAATTTCATGCAGGATTAATTATCTTTTGATTTAGTTCCCTCTTTATCCTTTATCTATTTGCGTATGTTAACACAAGCAAAGTATCATTCAGAATCAAAAGCATGCCATTTATTAGAGTTCAACACAATTTTAAACATGAATCTGCATATAGCTTCACACTGGAAAACTTCTTAGCTTCATACCACTGAATCCAATATCTTTCTTCCATCCAATGAATCCAGTATTCATGATTAATATGCAATAGTTCATTAGGAATGTTATACGAGGCAAACTTTAATGTATTTAATAGGAAAATAATGTAACCGAAAGAGTGACTTACTTCCATATAGCCAAGAGGCTAGGATAAATTTGGAAAGTAGATATTTCAATTTACAGTAGTTGAACAACAATACACACCTGCAGAACCATAGGAGAAGTATTTCCAGGCTTGACTGGTGAAGAGACTTTTCTTGCCTCCTTCAAGTATGATTTCAGTAATGGCACAGGTAAGAACTGCATGGTCAACTCAAAAGCAAAAGCCAGGTTAACAGCATCAATTTGCCTTCCACTATTTACGAGTATTTCAATCACCCCTGAAGCATGAATGAAAAAGGAAATAAAAAAAGGAGCATCCCGAAAACGTAATATCAGAAACGATGGTGAAAGTATTCAATGATCTTCATCAAATACATGAATGAATGAAAAACCTGGCATTTTCTCTGATAGTCCAAGAAAACGACAAAGTTCAGCTGCTTGGCGACGACGTGAAACCATTGGGATTAGCCTGGACAATTCTTCTTCGTCAAAATGCGAAGCAATTCCAAACGTGGCCAGTAGTTGCAAAAATGCATGTGCCTCCAAGGAGTTCCCATTGCTAGCATCCACATCTAGCGCATCCAATTTTGGCTTCCATTGTTCAGCAATCGCCTTTGCCCGTTCCTTGACATCTTCTGACATCACATCAGCTACTGACACTAGATCTGAATATGTTAATAAGATGCTGAGGCACTCCATCAACATGATACAGGTTCGACGAAGCCCTAAAAGGCTAGAATCCTTCTTTCCATCAACATTTGGCACATCAACTGGATAGAAATGATCCAAGGAGTTTAACACCAATTCACCGGGGTTAGCCGCAGCCTTCAGAGCAAATGGAATCTCCTCCCTTAGAACAGCAAGGTTCTTACGATTATCTGATATAAACTTATGCAGCCCTTCAGAATCCATTACTTCACACAGTGTGAGCAACTGTGGGTAAGACAGCACTTCCAAGTTTGCATTTTCAGAGGGATCTTTTATCTCTTCCAAGTTAGTTTTGCCAGACATGGCGTCAGTTGCTTGCTCTTCAATGGTTGGGGACTCACTACGGTCATCATTGATGACTACAACAGGCTCGACAGATGATATCTTTCTGTGCTTGTCTTGAGCATTAGCAATAGTGAACATAGCAGCATCTCTTTTTTCTTGAAGCCTCTCCAATGAAGCTTGTTCCTTGGCCATAACAGCAGCTTCCCGTTTCTCCAACATTTCCTGAGCTTTCTTTGTTTTTTTTTCATACTCCTTTTCTTGGTCTTCCAATTCATGAAAGCGCCTCTTCAATGACCTTTCAAGACCATGAAAATGTTCCTCAAGTTCTTTCCATTTCATGTTGAGTGTTACAGCCCGATGATTCTCAAGTTCAGCAAATGCTTTCTGAAGTTGTTGTATCTTAGAGGAAGTAGAGACTATAAGGGTTGCAACTGATTCAGTATCTTCCATAGCAGACAAGCTAGCATTTAGAGACATGAACATTAGGCGAGAGGAGAAAGTCAGTGTAGGCTAAGTTTCTTATGAAAATATCCAATCACTATGGTATATGTTAGATGAAGCACATGCAAGAGAAAGTTATCAGGACCTAAGTATGATCTTCCTTAGTCTACATTTTTTCACTGAGAATACCATTTTGTTCATTGAAGAATACCAGTCCTTGTACCAATTTATGAATGTACCGACAGAATTTAATTCCCAACCGCAAGAAGATCAGATTGCGGAAAATGCTAATATTTCCGCAAACTTTCTACCTAATTTCTTGTAAGCTAGTAAGTTCAACCTATACTTATCACCAAATTCATAAAGTATGCTCATAATAATATCAAAACAGAAGGAAGCCAGTAAATTGCCCACAAATAATTTGTAACACAACATGATGCGAGCACACAAAACTTAGCATTTTCACTCAGGAGCTTACCAATGACTTCACAAGCTTGAAGGCAAATAGAACCTCAACCAAGAGATCACACGAATCAGACAAACAAGATAGCCAAAAAACCCTGAAAAAACAAACAAATCAGCAGAGCAAAACTAAACGTAGAAAACACATAGTCACACACACAAAAAAATCGCAATTTACATAACAACAAATGTCACAACCGGACAAACGAAACCAAGGCCAGCTAGCATCAAGTATAGAATTTAAACACAAAAGGAGCTAAATTTGAAGTAAACAAATTAAGCGATATTGACATACTAGCAAAAGAAAAGAAGAGAACCTAGCAAACCTGAAGGATTGGACGGGAAATAATGAAGAAGAAGTGGAAAATAAGGGTGGAGAGAGGTCAATCCATTGTTGATTGAAGAGGACTAGGTTTGGGAGATTGTGTGTGGCTCCTTCTCTGCAATCCCTAGCCACTGAGAGAGGAAAGTCGGGGGAAGAAGGGTAAAGAGGATGCGATGCTGATTAATCAGCAGGTACATCTTTTCTTTTGCTTTTTTATTGCCCAGTCTTTTTTGGCTATTTACCAAATAAACCATTGGAGAGGGATTAGAAGCGCCGTGAAATGAAGTCACAATTTAGATGCTTTAATAGCAGAATGTATGAATACGCCTTTTAGATTTTTATAAAAATTCAAATAAACTTGTAACATTTTGATGTTCATAAGTTAAACTTTAATGTTAACAATCCGTAATAAAACAAATCTTAAGGCAAAACTTAATAATGACATCAAATCTAAAAATTTGTCATAAGGTTTATTTGTATGGTAGATAAACTCTAAGAAGGATATTACTATTTAATATGTTTATAAAATGCATGATTAAGTTTTGATATGCTAAAGATTAATTTATGAGTATTTAATAATAGTAAGATCCAATATGTTAATGTAAAAATGTTACAAGCTTTTCTGACTAAAAGAAAAACTACATTTTCTATCCTCATATTGTACTCAATTTCTTAGTTGGGTACCCCTATTATTATTATTTTCAATCATCCAACGTTACTAATCAAGTCTTTTTAATACAAACATGGCATACCATATTAACAACATGGTATGAGTATATGAGA
>JAOSBK010000009.1:7628553-7641818 GCA_027568895.1 Erythroxylum shatona | reverse complement strand
TACCACCCTCGTGAGGCACGGGCTCGGATATCACCCTCGATGTCGAGTTTGGGTCTTGCGGGAGTGGGATGCTACAGGGTACCCCTATTATTATTATTTTCAGTCATCCAACGTTACTAATCAAGTCTTTTTAATACAAACATGGCATACCATATTAACAACATGGTATGCGTATATGAGATCAAATCAGCATATAGTGACATACATGATATTAGGCCAAAAATGTCGCATGGACACGTCTTATCACTATGATGTTGACTTAACATCCATCGGGTGATTATGTTAGCATTTTAAATCAATTTAGTAATACTACGAGTGGTAATGTGGGACTCATAATGTCATATGCATTATTAATATTCTAAGCTTGATCTTGTCTTGCAGAGGATTGAAATCCTTACTGGTAGGTCTTCGTATAGCCATATTCTCTAAATGAACAATGCATTGATCCCATCCGATCCTGAAGCCTTGTTGGGGTTTAAAGAGAACAAGATATTTTCAATCTTACTTCTATCTACTTACCTTTTCGTTCTCTGCGTGGAACGACTCGAACACTTAGTTAATGAGTCTATAGCCACAGGAAGATGGAAACCGATTCGTTTAAGCCGAGGCATACCTCCCCTATCTCACTTATTCTTTGCCGACGATCTTATCTTTTTCGCCGAAGCCTCCCTGGACCAAATACAGGAAATACGTTAAACGTTAGACAGCTTCTACACTACTTCTGGTCAACGGGTCAGTCAAGAAAAGTCCCGCTATTTCTTTTCTAGAAATATTCCATCCCCCCTGGCACATTCCCTCAGTGAGGCCCTAAGATTCAAGTTGACGAGCAACTTAGGTCGTTATCTCGGTGTGCCTCTTTTACACAAACGGGTTAACAAAAAAACTTACCAGCACATTCTGGACACGGTTCAACACCGCCGCTCGGGATGGTCTTCTAATCTTTTATTGCTTGCCAACCGTATCACTCTGACTCAATCCGTCATTGTTGTGATCCCTATTTACACGATGCAGACGGTCCGACTGCAACAACAATTATGTGATGACCTGGAGAAAATCACGCGCTGATTCTTGTGGGGAATGACATCGGATATGAAGAAGATTAGCTTGATTAATTGGGACACAGTGTGCATGCCCAAGGAGATGGGGGGTCTTCGACTTTGCAAAATCAGGGAAACCAATGATGCCCTACTTACCAAACTCGGCTGGACTATGGTTTCTAAGCCAGAAACTCTGTGGGTTAAAGTGCTATCTGACAAGTATAAATTTGTTGCTAACAATTTTCCTTTTTCCCTTGATGCTTCAAGTGGCTCGATGATTTGGAGAAGTATCAAAGAGACTTGGCGTCACGTGTTGCATGGAATAAAATGGATGATAGGGTACAGTTCCAGAACGAGATTCTGGCTCGATCCATGGGTCGATGATTGGGGTTCTCTTCTGTATCATGCTGTGGCACCGATCCCCCCAGAAATTATTGAGCATAGAGTGCACCAATTTACCAACATTATCGATAATTGGAATTGGGCCATTATTCATTACCTTCTCCCTCTGACGATCTGTTTGGCTATTACAGGTATCCCTCCACCGATAACATCCCTAGGGCAGGATAAGCTTACGTGGGGCCGCATGAAGAATGGACAATTCACAACGACATCAGCCTACTCCATGATCTTGCACCGAGATTACACTAGGGCCAATGCCTACTGGAGGACTACTTGGAAGTGGCAGGGGCCCTAAAGGATCCGTGCATTTCTTTGGCTCATCTTGCATGATAAGCTCCTCACTAATCAACAACGAGTACACAGAAGCCTCACTGTGGATGCGACCTGTTACCATTGCCATCTCGAAGAATCCTCTCTCCATATGGTACAGGACTACCTCAAAGCCCGCACCTTATGGGAACGGTTCCCCCCGTAGGTTATCACGACCATGTTCTTTACCATGGACCTCACTGAATGGCTCATAAAAAACCTTCACACACACATGGAGGTAGGGAGCTTCGACTGGGCGATTCTCTTTGGCACAGTATGTTGGTTCCTCTGATCCTGGAGAAACAAGGCCCTCTTTGAAGATCTATTCTCCTGGCCGATTTCTCCAAAGCAGCCAGTTCTGGAATATGTTCAACACATTCAAATGGCTGCAGTCTGGCAGCAAAGAGCACAGTTGAGCAATGGCACGCACCGGGCTCTACTTGTAGGATGGAGCAAGCCTACCCAGGGCTGGGTGAAGCTAAATATAGATGGCGCCTCCAAAGGCTCCAACGCTTTGGCCTCAGCAGGTGGACTGCTACGTGACAGTTCAAGCGCTTGATTGAGAGGCTTCGTCCAGAACATTGGCAAGTGTTCCTCGTTAATGGCAGAATATTGGGGGGTACTTTCAGGCCTCCAATTAGTATGGTCTTTAGGATACCAGCATCTCGTCTTAGAAGTGGATTCGCACACAGTGATCGATATGCTCTCTTCTCCACAGGCTAGGGTTGTCTCCTCACACCCTTTAGTGTTGGGCATTCATGAACTACTTTTCCGAAACTGAGTTGTAATAATTAGGCATATTTACCGTGAGGGTAGTCGATGTGCGGATTGGCTTGCAAATTTTGTAGAACAGTTCTCCTTCGGGATCACCACTTTTAAGCACCCACCTAGAGGATGCATACCTATCCTCTTAGATGATGAGTCGGGAGAATTACCACGTAATGAGTATTGTTTTTCTTCCTTATTAAAAAAATAAACTGTTTCAAAAAGTCATCTAGTATGTTGGCTGATACTTTATCCTTTATGAAGGATTTAAGCACGTCTATTAATGAGTGAGCTTTTACGTTTGTGCAACATGTCTGGTAAAAAACCTATAAGTCTTAAGGTGGAGCTCCTAATTTGTAACCAATATTTTTCCATCTTTTATATTTAAGGATGTGATTATGTTAAAGTTCCTTCTAGATTATATACACTTGTAGAAAAAATTAGGTGTTCATATCTCCATTAGTTATGCACAATACGCTTGATCTTTGTTTGATAAAAAAGATAACATTTTTTTCATGGGATTGAAGGGCATCATAACCATATTCTCTTTATTGAGTGTCCACATAGAGATCTTCTTAAATTACCTCTAATTTTGAGGGTCTGCATAGAGATCTACTTGAATTTCCTATAATTTTCTCTTGATCTCATTGATAACTTATTAGGTATATAGTTCCTTTTTGTAACCCATCTATTTTAATTCTTCTTTGATAATTTGAAGCTTCTTTATACACATGCACAATTTGTTTCCTCTTATATGAGTCTAAATTCCTCTAATCAGGGCTACCTCAAAGCCTTCTACTTGAATTGGAAAATTGTTAAACCTAAAGGGGGATTTCCTAATATGAGTATTAAATATGTTCTACACCAAAATTGATATGTGATCCGAAAGTAATTGACTGTGGAAGTTGGCTTTGCTTTCATTGAAAGTGTGTGACCAATAACTATTTACCATAGCTCTATCAAGTTTTTTCCTCAAGTAGAGACTCCCTTCTTATTTTTCATTCTAGGTGCAGCATAGAACTTCCATCTTAAGGTCTATAATTTGGGCACTACTGCAACATTCCAATAGCTCATTTGAGTAGTTTTTGGATTAAATTGCCTTCAAATTCTATTACTTATATTATATAATTAAAGTCTCCCACTATTAACAAGGGATCACTTATAAACATTCTTATTTTTTTGATTTTGTTATGTAGGGAAGTCCTTTGAAAAGCAAAGTTTAAAGCACAAACAAAGGTGAAAAAAGAACCTTGTGGTTTGGTTTTTTTCTTTAATTAGGAGGTGTATTAGCTACTCTTCTATATCCAATATTATAACTTCCACTAACTAAAGATCATATAAAATGATGATTTTGACATTGTAGTGCTAGGAAATGATAGGCCATTTTTTTCTTACCAAACTGAGAATATTACATTTATTTTCTTTGACTTTCGTTTCTAAGAGCCCTATGATGAAAGGCTTTTGTTCATTCATAATATTCGATGACATTTACTACTTATTAGGATTATTAAGCCCTATTGTATTCCATGTCAAAATATTCATATATTTTATATTTTATATTTTCTTCTTCCTTATAAATCACTTCTTTATCAACCTTTAAAATTCTCTTTTGATTGAATATCCAAGTTGCTTCTACCATTATGTACCTCTTAACCATTCTCCTTTGTTTTTTTGATTAGTTTTTTTTGGTTCATTAGTTTTCCTTTCTAACTCACTAGTTAATTTTCCTTGGGTAATGAGTACAACACTCATTTCTTTGTTGTCTACCCTATTTGCTTAATTGAGTCTCATTCATAATGCACAATCGTTGTTGTAATTACCTAATTTTTCATTCTTACTCCACTTTCTTATTATATAGTAGCTTTACTGATATCTCGGCATTACTTTAGTGCCTCTTTATTATTAATTGGGATTTGATGCTCACTTGGATGTTGTTCTCCTTCTTCTACAGTAACTTCATTAATTGTCTTTCATTTTAGATGAGTTTAAAGTGAGTTATAATCCTGAATATCCTCCCTCTAGGCTTCCACTTCTGCTTAGATACATCTTGAGTTAGTCTCTAATTGTAGGTGACATGCATAGAGTCTTTAAAGAAATTATCTACTTCATCCAACCTTAATAGAGGTATAGTCTCATGTAACTGGTTGTTTGTATCAGTGAACATACACACTCTTGCATACTTGATCCTATTCATTGTGGCAGTGGACTTACCTAGGCAATGTGGTTTGCCTATGTGGTTGGCTAGATGGCTTAGTCAATCAGTTGTCCAGTACTCAAGTGGTATATTATACATATTCACCAAAATAGGAACTTGATTTTGTTTGAGAGTTGGAAGTTTAATCCCTAGTTTTCAAGAGTAAACTACATTAGCTTAGTGTTAAAATGCCATTTTCCATTTTCTAAGATCTTATAGGCAGCTTTAAAGGAACAAAACTTGAAGATGAACAAGTTGTCATCATTCCATAACACCTCCTAGAGCCCCATATTCTTCCATTGGAGCTTCGCCTAGGCATTAATGGATGAAAATAAAGGTCTAATGTTGAGCAAGTTTTAATCCATTTAAAACCCTCAAAATACCACAAGCGTATGGGTTACAAGTGTAGTATAAGAGGTGTCGATCCCTCTAGGAATTGGTGAACTAATCGAATTCTAAGTTGTCTAAAGCCTAAAGGATAATTAAAATAAAAAGAAAACTAAATAGAAAAGTAAATACGAAAATATGGAATGATATAAACAAGAATTCTATATTAAGCAAGGAAATTAAATTGAGCACCACCCATCTAATAATTGAAAATCAACCAAGAAGAATTAACTGATTATGAAGAAGGGGGATTTATCATATCATCAATGCTAATCTAGTCACTTATATGTTAATATGGTGTCAGTTCTAAACTATTGAGGGGTAGATTACTCTATCTCGATTTATAATCACTGAGACCTAATGGATAATCTTTAATTAAGTCGAGTAACTAAAAATGTAATTTCTCAATTAACGATCAGCCCACAACCCAATTAGTTCTTAAGTGTTCTAATGAACAACTGGGTCCTCACACAGGATCTTTTTTCGTACAAATTACTGATTTGATTAATCGCGTTGTCTATGAAGTCACATAACTCTCATTAATCTAATCATTTTTATTTGATTTACCCTCTTAATTTGTTACCGAAACATACAAGCACCACAATTAATCACAATACCCAATCAATCAACACTAAAGATAACTAGATTAACATTGAATCAATTCAAAACCTCTAAAGAGTTTAGAACATCATCCAATCCAAACCCATCATCATCATCACAATCATCGTATACATTCAAAGGAAAGAATAACAAGATGAAATGGAAATGTCACTTAGAAAGGATCAGGATGACTCGGGAATGTAACAGCTGTAGCAACCCACTCCTCTCTCTCCCCCTCTTCCTCTTCTCTCTTCTTTCTTGTAGGTTTTTCAATTGTAGCAAATAAAAGTTCCTTTAAGGTTTCATCATAATGCCTTTTATAGGCTTTTCTAATTTGGGCAACCCTAGGGCTTTTTTCAGGGTCTGAAAGGTCCGAAAAGTCCCTCGAGAACTCAAGTCGGGAAGGCTATGTGCATGTTCTATCGTGTAGGCCACGATCATGGCCCCTTGGATCTAGTTCTATCACGATCATGGCCCTACTTCTAGGTTTGACCCTTCTCTAAATCTTCCCTGTTCTTTAATACTTGCCTTGAAACACTAGTAAACTCATCTAGGCACCTCAAATATATAAAATTGAAGCTCAAAAGCATACTCTAACCCACAAAATGTTTAAAACACAAATATATACTGACTAACACAATTCTAACCTAAACACACACTAAACAATCAAATTAACAAATAAATACAAACTAAACTACCCACGAAAAACTCGATACAATCTAAAACTATCAACATCCCCACAATTAAACGTTTGCTTATCCTCAAGCAAACAAAACAAAACAAGCCAAGCCAAGCAAAAAATATAAATACAACATACACAGAAATGAAATAATGTGGCAATGACATCAAACGTCACCAAATGAATTTAACTCTAAACACAATCCTTCAAGTTATTCTAACTTATATTAACTTGCAAAATCTGCATCTAAGTATTGTGGACTAAATATACATATTAGTTAAGATTTAGATGTCAAGTTTACTCACTCCTATCATTTGTACACACACATTGATAATTATTTGGTTAATCAAACTTATAACTATTCCTAAATAAGTTTTCATGAAAAGTCAAGCTACTCATAAGTTCGGTAGGTTTTTATTTGACAAACATTCTTTTTGTTACTTTTTTATGGACATGAACCTAGCCTTTTTATGTGAGCCCAAACATTTGTGATAAATGTTGATCTGGTTACTTAGCTATATCATGTTCTCAATTGGCTACTAGCTTTACTTATAGCCCAAAGGCCAGCGAAATAGTTATTTAATTAAAATTTATACTTTTTTAAAACACATTTTTACACATTACTTACTTTATTGTTTTTTCTAATCCTTCTGATGAAAATATACTAGCAATGCTACTTATTCGATTGGCCTAAAATTATAAATGAATGTGACAAATTCCTAGGGTGAATAAACTAACACTGTATCCTAATTAAACTGCATATTTAACTAAAGTATCCTAGGTTATTAATTTTGTAAGCTAATAAATCTTCGTAACCTAAAAGACTATGTTCAAAGCTAAATCTATCCCGTTAAGTCCTAGCCATTGACACAATGACACAATTTACATCATGTAATCTAAATAAACTATCATACAATATGTAAATTTCAAATTCACAATAAAAACATACAAGCAGACAACCTATTCACAATTAATATAAAAATAATAATGCACACACCTCCCTACACTTGGACAACACATTGTCCTTAATGTGAGGAGAACACATAAGAAAAGCCAATCATAAGGTGGGAATAAAACATCATGATAAGAAAAACATAAAAAAAATTAAATAAGAAGACTAGGGTTAGAGATAAGAACTCGTCATAGTGATTGAGGTGGTGATGATGTCAGTGTTTGAGACCAAATGTGTTTGACAACCGAGATTGTCGCCCTATCTTATAATTACTTTAAAAAAAGTAAGAGAGTTAGCAATCTAAACCATTCCAAATCATTAAGAACTTATTTTTGGAATTTAAAACAATTCTAACTATGCAATAATTTAAATCCAATCTCTAAATGTGCTAATTTAGGGTCATTAGCTTGACCTTGCATCTTTGGAAGCTTAGCCTGGATCAATTATGACTGGCTTACTTCCATCCTACTCATTTAACATCAATTTTGTAGCCTGTGAGTAAGCTACAAATTGTAAGATAATGAAAAGGAAATAATCTATCAAATTAAGGAAACCTAATAAGCTTGGTAATGTCCTTTTGGGCAGCAATCTATCAACAAAAGAGGGAATAAATAAACTCCCTGAATCTTCCATTGAATCTAGCAATTTATTTTATAAGAGGGTGAGTTGTTCCTATCCTTCCTCAATTACCCCCTTCTTCTATTCTTCTTACACTTCATGAATAGAGACTTCCGTGTCTTCTTCAACCTCTATGTCATGTATCCTCTATTCTTCTTTTTCTTGTTCTTTTAAAGATTTGAACACATACATTTTCATGAAGGGTATGCTCAATGGGTAAGGTGGGGAAGGAACTTTAGGAGGGTCCTTTTTCTTTTCTTCATCATTTTTTTGCTTCTTTTGGTCTTCTACAGAGTGGGTTTCAGTTGGTCTATCTGTTAGTTCTCCTAACTCTTTCCCACTCCTAAATGTGTTAGTTATACATTGCTCTTTTGAATTTACTTTCATATTACGTATACAATTTTCCATACTTTGCTTACAAAATCCTCTAGAAAGCTAGCCCATTCGAACCTTTAGGTTATGAATAGAAGAGGTATGATCTTCTGTTACTTGCTCAAACTTCTCGTCCAATGTCTTCTAGGCCTCTTCCATATTCATGAGCTTATCCATGATCTTGTCCAATTTAGAATCCCATAAAATGGACTCATCTGGCTGAAATCCTAGTTGGACTTGATGTCCCAAGTGAGTCATTACATTGTTAAACCAACAGAAATTTAGGTGCTTCTGCCACCCAGGATTGTGTATGTTCCAATAAGAATGATAACTTCCCCAACCAAATTGTGCTTCATTGAAATCCTCAAGGGTCCTTTGCTTCTTATAATACATATCCTCTATTATCGTTCCTTCTTTCTCTTCTTGGTGCCTAGCTCTTTAGATATCTAATTCTTACTTGGTGACATCTTGATGTGTATCTACTTTAAGCCCAAAACTTTCTTCTCTTCATTTTTTAATTATATATATATATATATTATCCTATAACTCCTCGGCAATGGTGCCAAAAACTTGTTGAGCAAGTTTTAATCTATTTAAAATCCTTAAAACACTACAAGCACACAGGTTACGAGTGTAGTATAAGAGGTGTCAATCTCTCAAGGAGTTGGTGAACTAATCAAATTCTAAGTTGTCTAAAGCATAAAGGATAATTAAAACGAAAAGAAAAACTAAACAGAAAAGTAAATACGAGAATATGGAATGATACAAATAAGAATTCTATATTAAGCAAGGAAATTAAATTGAGCACCACCAACTTGATAATTGAAAATCCACCCAGAAGAATTGACCGATTAAGAACGACGAGAATTTACCATATCATTAATGCTAATCTAGTCACTTATATGTTAATATAGTGTCGGTTCTAGACTATCAAGGGTAGATTACTCTCTCTCAAGTTATAATCATTAAACCCTAATTGATAATCCCACAACGTAATTAGTTCTTAAGTGTTCTAATGAACAACTGGGTCCCCACATGGGATCTCTCTTTATACAAATTATAGATTTGATTAATCACGTGGTCTATCGAGTTGCTTAACTGTCATTAATCTAACCCAATCAATTTTATTCAGCTCTCCCTCTTAGTTTATTACCAAAACATGCAAGCACCGCAATTAATCACAACACCCAATCAATCAACACAAAAGATAACTAGATTAACATTGAATCAATTCAAAATCTCTAAAGAGTTTAGAACATTATCTAATCCAAACCCATCATCATCATCGCATTCATCCTATACATTCAATGAAAAGAATAACAAGATGAAATAGAAATGTCACTTGGAAAGGATCGAGATAGCCCAGGAATGTAGCAACTATAACAACCTACTCCTCTCTCCCCTCTTTTTCCTTTTCTCTTTTCATTCTTGAAGGTTTTTCAAATATAGCAAATGGAGGCTCCCTTAAGGTTTCATCATAATGCCTTTTATAGGTTTTTCTAATTTGGGCAATCCTAGGGCATTTTTTGAGTCCGAAAGGTCCAAAAAATTCCTCGAAAACAAAAGTCAGGAAGTTGTGCATGTGTTCTGTCGCGTAGACCACAATCGTGGCCCCTTGTTTGACTCTCTTTCTATGATCATGGCCCTTGGCATTTGGTTCTATACGATAGTGGCTTATTGGCCAATATCGTGGTCGTGGTTTCGAGTTCAGCCCTTCTTCGAATCTTCTCTGTTCTTTAATACTTTCCCTGAAATACTAGCAAACTTATCAAGGCACCTCAAATATATAAAATTAAAGCTCAAAAGCATACTCTAACCCACAACTTAAAACAAAAATATCTACTAACACAATTCTAAGCTAAACATGCACTAAACAATCAAATTAACAACTAAATACAAACTAAACTACCCACAAAAAATATGATGCAACCTTCAACTATTTCTATTCTCCCAAAAAACACTTATCAATAAGTTTTCCCATTTAGACGCACCTTCTTTTAATATGCTCACTAGTCATAACTACTTTGAATTTTCCATCGGTGTCTATTGCTAGATGTTACGATCTAAACAAAGCAATGTAAATTGAATTCTATCTAGACTAGCTAGAGGCAAGTGTACCCTATCGATAAGTAAAATAAAACGGTAAGAACCAAAAATCGTACCCAAGGGATTCCAACATGCAAGACAATTAAATTAAACGATGCAAAATTACTCAAACGATCAAGAATTGTTTGATTGGAAAATAAAATAAAGGAAATATGTAAGATGCAAAGTACAAATTAGAAAATGAATAAAGTTAATCAAATGACATAAATTGTCTAACGTATCAGATTTCAATTGGATTGGACAATAAAACTTGTAACGGTGGATTGATTTAGGATTTACTTCACTTAAGCGAGTTGAACCCAATGTTCATAGGAATTCCCTTCCCTTCTAAATTTGAGATACCTATTTAGTCCATATATAATTTGGAATAAAAGGCATTCAATGCAAGAAGCCTAAAATAAAGTTCGTTAGTCCTAAGTATCCTTACACAAGATCCTAAAGTCGGTCTACGCTTTAGTCTCAAGTATGTTATTTGATTATTTTTTGACAAATTAAATCTCATTGGTTATGACATTCAATTATCTAAGGCCTTAATCTAGGTGAACAAGCTAAATTAGGACTAAATATGCATTCAATCAAGCAAAAATCAATACCACAAAAATTGTCCTAATCCAATATCAATCATAACCTTAACCAAAAAAAAACTTACTTACATATATTCATCAATGTAACACAAATCATGGTTATAATATATATTTGCATCGATTAAATCCATAGAAATAAAAACAATTAAGGAATAAAAACAAATTAAAAACACCCAATATTTAGTCTTCTCCTGTTGTTGTATTTTCTCTCACGCAACTCCCTCTTGTTCACGCGTAGCTACTGCTAGTCTTCTCCTCCTATTCACACATAGTTGCTGGCGTTGTTCCTCTCTTTATTCACACACAGCTGCTGGCTTTATTCCTTCCTTCCTGATGTGACAATTAAGTTTGGTCCACCTTATTCACACACACTCACTTTGTCTTCTCTTTCTATGCCAGCTATCTTCATTTCTATCTATTTAATGTCCACCCTCCTTCACGTATAACCATGCTCCTTTGTTTTGCCTCAACTCTCTCTACTGCTAGCTCTTTTGTTTCCATGTACTGAATGATTTTTTAAGGGTTTTTGGTCCGCCCTTTATAAATGCACACTTACTTCGTTCCTCTTTGTCTTTGCCACCACACCTTCTCTTCTTTTTCTCCTATTTATTAACGTGACAAATAAGGTTTGTGGTCCACTCTTTATATTCACGCATGACCCTTTTGTTCATGCCAAAAATCCCTCCTTTTCTTGACTTGACTAAAACGTTAATGTTTTTGGGTGGCCAAACTGTTAACGTTTTTTGTCTTTACTTCCTTTGATAGCTTTTCTTGCTTTTGGATTTTAAAGGTCCCAAATATAATATATGCCTAGAATTAAAATAAATAACTCTTAATAAGTGCAATTTAAACATTAAATAGACAAGAGTTTAGCAAATTATGTATCCAAAATTAATATAAAATGCCCATTAACAACACACCCATACTTGAATTGTTGCTTTTCTTCAAGCAACTTACTTAGATCACAACCAACATATTTGTCATTTCATTTTCAATAAAGTTCAAGTGTTTGCAATCCTTTAAACTTTGGCAAACTCAAGTATCGAGCTACTACATATATCATAATCTTTTCATCAATGCACATAAACAAAATTAAAGGTAGATATCTTTGATCAAAAGCAAGCATAAAATTAAAATGGACCTTCCTTATGATATTCACTCATGTCACTCAAGTGTATAAGGGTTTTATTTCACTCAAAGCTTCCTCTAAGAGATTACACTACTATAGGCTTGCAAATTCACCTATTTTCCACTACATAGAGTGCATGCCATCATATATCAAAAGGGCTTTTACTAAGGGTTGTAATGGGGCTTATGTTAAGGTAAAGTAAAAAGGGCAAAGGCTATTTACAAGCATTCACAAAGCACTAAATAATATGGGACAATCAAAAAGAAATTATGAGGCATGCCAATAGAAACACGAGATTATAACTAGTCATCACTATGCAATGCTACTGCTTGATCTCTTTTTTCTTTTTCTATTTTGTTTTGTTTTATTTTTTGTTTTGTCTTTTCTTTGGTAACAATAAACATAAAAGAAGGTAGTAGTAGCACAAATCAATAAAAATTGAGTAGATGTACCTCTAAAACATCTCAGAATAGTATATAAAACAAAAGTCCCTAAGTCAAGGACATCAAATATTTAGTACTTCATTCAATTTGTGAAAGGGTCAGGCTAAAAGAGTTTTCAGATTTCAATGCAATATGATTAATACAAAAACAAACAAGGTCAAAGGCTCAAAGGGGGTATTAAGGGAAAAATGACATGGTGGGTCATTTAAGCTAAAGGTTACAAACAAAAAAGGCCTTTATCATATCCATAAAGCATGTAACTAGCAGTATCAAACAGGTTCAAAGCAAGTTCTGAAGGTAATCCATATAGGGAAGCATCACTTACAATAAAGAAAACAAATGACTATGAGATGTAGTCATATAGCTGAAGACCTCATATATGTTTAAATGAAAATCCATCAAAACTCTACATATGCCTCATCACTCAGCATTAGTTATTGACTAAGTTTATGCAATCAACTACTTTAATGAATCCATATGGTTCATTATCCTCTCAAGCTGGCTAATCCAAATTCATGCATATAACTCAATTTTCCATCTAACTAGTTTGACATAATTGTATGATCAAATTCATAAAAAATAGGACCTGAGTTAGCTACCAAAAAAGTCACAACCATTCAAGTATGTAGCTCTCAACATCAACATCAATATCATAAACACCAACATGCACATAATCTCAACCCCACCT
>JAOSBK010000009.1:7606670-7628453 GCA_027568895.1 Erythroxylum shatona | reverse complement strand
CAAGTACAGTAGCTTGTCTTTCAAGGGTAATAAAAATCTTAACTTTATAGCTTGGACACCTGTCTATTTCTTATCCATTTATCCACTTCCCTTCATTAACACTTACTTAAGTATAATTTATACTTCAGTTTAAAACTCAATAATACCACTGCAATCACAAGTTATAACCCATTAAATCATTTTTAGCTTTTCTCATAAACACAACATTTCAGGTCAACTTTGCATGTTCTTTCTGACCTCGACGTTGAAGTTATTTTGTAACACTTTCTTCTAGAAGCATATTCCCCTATGTCTTATGTCTCCATTGACACTAAAATCATTCAATTTGGTTTAGTGATTTGAAAGATATACCTTAAACATTTTCAGACTGCTCTTGTCCAAAATAGTTCACTAT
Organism: Erythroxylum shatona; assembly: GCA_027568895.1. Lineage (NCBI taxonomy): Eukaryota > Viridiplantae > Streptophyta > Magnoliopsida > Malpighiales > Erythroxylaceae > Erythroxylum > Erythroxylum shatona. The sequence goes on along the minus strand of JAOSBK010000009.1, from coordinate 7,628,059 downwards.
GTCTCCATTGACACTAAAATCATTCAATTTGGTTTAATGATTTGAAAGATATACCTTAAACATTTTCAGACTGCTCTTGTCCAAAATAGTTCACTATGCATAACTTCCATCCAGAATTTAAAAATCTTAGAGACTGGTTCAAAATTTCATTTCTTCAGATGATTTATAATCCTATTTCTCTAGTTTATTCCAAATTAAAAATCATCTCATTTGGAATCCTACAGGTCCAGATATAATCAAAACACTGAAGTGTATTCAGTAAAACAACACCAGTTTACTATTCCAACTGATTCCCTCACTTTCATTCAATCAATCTTTTTCCGTTCAATTCAAAATGCTACCAATTTTTGTGGAGAGATAAAACAATAGGAATCCAATGGCTCAAGAATCAAATCATTTGGAGGTCTAGAGAAGAAGTTACTATCGAAGGAAGCAAGATGGTTCGGCTACACAATGTTCAGCAACCATTAGAGAGACTATAGCTTGATGGGACAAATAAGGTTGTGAGAGTGTCCACCAATTGACACTCACAAGCATGAGACACAAAAGTCACAGTTGTGAGTGAGTCACACCTGTGCAAGAGTTGTGCAAGAGTCATGGGCGTGAGAAAAAAACTTACTGGTGTGACAGATAAAGACAAAAAGGTTGGAGAATATACACTGTCAGACCAGTCCCACGTTTTTCACTCTAACTCTCTCAATTCAATTAAAATTGCTATGATTATTGGTGGAGAGGCAGAGCAATGTCTTACAAGTCTAATGGTTCAAGAACCAAGTTATTTGGAGGTCAGACGAAGAAGATATGATCAAAAGAAGCAAGACTATTTAGTATAGGGAAAAACCTCAAATGCACGATCATGCTTAAGCATAAGGGTGCAAATCCCATTTCATTCTCCAATGTCAGCAAGACGGTGCAAATCCATATAACTCAAAACACGTGTTTTTCACTAACCCTTAATAGCACCATCGTGCATAAACATACCCAGTTTTTCAAATTCAGATCAGATTTTGAGACTAATTCGACTTCTTCACAAAAAAATGTATCCATACAACTTTTAACCCATTGTTTAGCATTTATAGGAAACATAATATCTCTATAGCCCATTACTCATCAAGCATATATATATTAGCAAAAATATTCACAAACTTTTCATCATCCACGACACATACATACATAAGGCACCATTTCATGCATTATCCTCTAACTATCATCATAAATGCTCCATTTAACATTGCCCATAAAAAAATTAAAACACAACTTACTTGATTTAACTACCAAATCTTCAAACTCTTCAAGAAAATCAAAAATACCTAACTTCAATCATAACCCATGATCATCACCATCTTTAAGGTTGGAAGGTTAGGGTTTTTGGTGGAAATGAAAGAGAGAACAAAGTGGAAGATGAGAGGTTCAACAAGGATGGAGATTTCAAGAATAAAAATCAAAAAGCATAAAAGAAGAAGCTACGAAGGAGAGAAGAAGAGAATCAAAAACAAAACTCCAATAGTTTTTTAAGAGAGAAGCATCATGAGAAAGCAAATAAAAAGGGGGGGGATTCAATAAAATTAATGACTTATGACATGTGTTAATTGCACCAATTTCTAAAGCATTAAAAATAGGTTGCTTCATTTAACTTGTCCAAACAATTTCGATTTCTACTCCAATTGTCCCCTAATTTTCAATGGCACTCGTGAATGAATCCTAAAGTCACTTACCAAAATTTTCATTGCTATTGGACAGTAATTTCTACTACCATTTATTAATAGTTTTACCACTTAGCAATTTTTCTAGTCCAAAAAAATACCCAACAATTTTAAGAAAATTTTCCTAAAACTTCAAAAATTCTAAATCCGCAAATACACTCTCCAAATCAATTTTCAACACATAAAAATCACAATTCTCAATAAAAATCATATTTAGAAACAATTATACCCATAATGTCAATGAATGCATTTACCGTCATTTTCATATGCAAAATTTTACTATTCACGTGTATGTGCATGTTATATTATGCATGAACATGAAATGTATTTTCTAATCTCTCAATCACCTCTCATATATTCTATTTTAGCTGCAACATAGGTAACAGGATGTTACATTAATAGTTGGTCGCCTACTTTAAAGTCTAGATAGAGGATCTTCTTGTCATGTCACTTCTTCACACGCTCCTTATACAACTTCGAATTGTTGTAAGCATCCAAACGAAACTCTTCAAGCTCGTGAAGCTGCATAAGTCTTTTAGCACCTGTAGCAGACAAATCCAAGTTAAGAAATTTGGTAGCCCAATATGCACGATGCTCTAACTCAACTGGAAGATGACAAGACTTGCCATACACTATCTGGAATGGTTACATGCCTATGAGTGTCTTAAATGCGGTCCTGTATGCCTAAAGTGCATCATCTAGCTTTAAAGACTAGTCCCACCTAGAAGCATTAATAGTTTTCTCTAGTATTTTCTTTCCCTGTTTGAGACTTCAACTTGCCCACTAGTTTGGGGATGGTATGGAGTAAAAACCTTATATGTCACCCCATATTTAACTAATAATGAATCAAAAAGTTTGTTGCAAAAATGCAACCCCCACCATTAATGATAGCCCTAGGTGTGCCAAAACGTGTAAAAATATTCTTCTTAAAAAAATTAACAACACATCTAGCCTCATTTGTGAGCAATGCCTCTGCTTCCACCCATTTGCTAACATAATCAACAGTAACCAATATATATTTATTAGAGAAAGACTTAGAGAATGGTCCCATGAAATCTATACCCTAAATATCAAAAACCTCGCAAACAAGAATGTTAGTCAATGGCATATCATGTCTTCTACTAATGTTTCTGACCCTTTGACACCTATCACAAGATCTGACAAATGCAAATGAATCCCTAAATAAGGTGGGCTAATAGAAACCACACTCTAAAACCTTATGAGATATCCTAGATGCACCATAATGTCCCCTAGCCTCTCTAGAATGACAATGATATAACACAGAGGATATTTCCTCTTCAAGAATGCAGCGCTTAATAATACCATCCACACAAATCTTATAAAACAAAGGATCATCTCAAAGATAGTATCTTACCTCAAACAAAAATTTTCTTTTAAGCATAAGAAAAATTAGGGGGGATAGATATTACTAGCAAGGTAGTTTACAAAGTCTGCAACCCAAGGAGTGACTGTCATAACCATCAAATGCTCATAAGGAAAAGTCTCCTGAATGTCGTTCTTTTTTGCACTCTCTATGGCAGCTTCATCTAACCTTGACAAGTAATTAGCGGCAAAATTCTCAGCTCCCTTCTTATCCTTCAGCTCAATGTCAAACTCTTGTAAAAGTAGCACCTATCGAATTAGTCTTAGTTTAGCGTCGGGTTTTATCATCAAGTATTTCAAGGCTATATGGTCAGCATATACAATCACTTTATACAAAACCAAATATGAGCGAAACTTATCAAAAGCAAACACAACTGCCAACATCTCTTTTTCCCTGGTGGTGTAATGGTGTTGTGCACTGTTTAGTGTCCTACTTGCATAAAAAATGGGATGAAAGGTCTTATCTCGTCTTTCGCCTAAAATAGCACCTACTGCATAATCACTTGCATCACACATTAATTCAAAAGGAAGAGACCAGTCAGGAGATAAAAGAATAGGTGTAGTCATAAGAATATCCTTTAATAGTTGAAAAGATGTCAAACATTTATCATCAAAAGCAAACATAACATCTTTTTCAAACAACTCATTCAAAGGTCTAGCAATCTTAGAAAAATCATTAATGAACCTACTATAAAAACCGGCATGGCTTAGGAAACTTCTAATGGATCTAACATTGTTTGGTGGTGAAGGTTTCTTAATGACATTAATTTTTACTGGGTCTATCTCTATACCCTTGTTAGAAATCTTGTGACCTAAAACAATGCACTCCTATACCATGAAATGATATTTTTCCCAAGTAAGCACTAAATGGGTCGCTTCATAAGAATTTCTCTAAGTTATCCAAGCATGCATTAAATGAAGTACCAAACAAAGAGAAGTCATCCATGAAATTTTCATTGCAAGATTCAAGAATATAAAAAAAATAGCCATTATGCATCTTTGAAATGTAACCAGAGCATTGCATAACCCAAATGGCATACATCTATATGCAAATGTACCATAAGGACATGTAAATGTTATTTTCTCCTGGTCTTCCAAGGCTACCAGAATCTACAAATATCCACTATATCCATCTAAGGCACAATAAAAGTCATGTCTAGCTAATTCCTTAATCATCTGATCAATGAAAGGTAAAGGAAAATGATCTTTCCTAGTGGCATCATTCAACTTCCTATAATCTATACACATTCTACACCTAGTTATCTTCCTAGTGACTATTAATTCATTTTCTCATTTTTAACCACAGTGGTACCTCCTTTCTTTGGCACCACCTACACAGGACTAACCCAACCAGAATAAAAAAATTGGGTAGATAGTACCTGCATCTAGAAGCTTTACTAACCTCGTCATTCACTACCTCCTTCATATGTGGGTTAAGTCTTCTCAGGGGCTGCACTATCGCCTTGCTCCCATCTTCCATGAAAATATGGTGCGTGCAAAAGGAAGGGTTTATACCCTTGATATTTGTAATGGACCACCCAATAGCCTTTTTGTGGTCTCACAGTACCCTCAATAACTGCTCCTCTATGACACCTAACAAACAAGAAGAAATGATAATAAGTAAGTACTTAAGTGGGTTAAGATAAACATACTTCAAATGACTTGAAGAGGTTTAAGGTTAAGAGAAGGATGCTCTTCAATTGAAGGCTTCAGAAATAGCTTGGCTGGACGTTGGAGGGGCTCATATGCTCTATAATTTGTCCAACATGCCTGCTCCAACTTAACTCCAATATCTTCCAACTCTTCTTGCAATTTTTCTCCTAACTCTCCGATCATTGTTTATGCACCCCCTTCCAACAAACCTACACAAACAATAGAAGAATCATTAGCATCAGAAGAATAAATGTCAATAAAATGGTAAGAGTCAAGAGTAGAAGGATGCTTCATAGCATTAAACACATCAAACACTAGTTCTTCATCGTGAAGTCTCAAGATGAGCTTTCCATGTTGCACATCGATGATGGTCTATACAGTGGCCATGAAAGGTCTCCCAAGAATGATGGACATGTCTATATCTTCCTCCATATCAAGGACTAATAAATCCACCAAGAAGATGAACTTCTCGACCTTGACCAAACATCCTCAACGATTGCTCTCGGATAAGTGATGGACCTATCTACCAGCTGAAGCGAAATAGTAGTAGGTTTGGGCTCTACCAATCCTAACTTCTTAAAAACATAAAGAGGCATTAAGTTAATGCTCACACCCAAATCCATTAAAGCCCTATCTATATGTAAATCACTAATAACACAAGGAATAGTAAAACTCTTTGGATCCTTAAGCTTTGGTGGTAACTTTTTTGACAATATAGCTTAACGCTCCTCATTCAGCTTTACCGTGGCATACTCCTCAAGCCTCATTTTATTAGACAAAATTTCTTTCAAAACTTAGCATAAGAAGGCATCTGTGCTATGACCTCAACAAAAGGAATGTGTATATGTAACTTTTTAAATATCTTGAGAAAACAACCAAACTGATTATCTAATTGCGTACCTTTCAACCTTTGAGGATAAGGAATCCAAGGTCTTACCAAATATGTGATGGGGTCAACAAATAACCTTGGATGATCCTCTTTTGCAGCTGGTGCTTCCTTGACCTCCTTGTTACTCTCCCGACTCTCTTCTTCTTCCCTTAACTTCCTCAAGTTGTCTGCCACTCCTCAATAAGATTGCTTTTGCATATGCTCTCGGGTTGGCCTCAGTAGTACTAGGCAATGAACCAGAAGGTCTTCCCTTCAATAAACTTGCAATCTGGCTCATCTGATTCTCTAAATTTTTGATAGAAGATTCTTGATTCTGCATCCTAACCTCAGTGGTGGAGATGTACTTCAAGAGCAGCTCTTCAATATTATATTTCTTTGGTAGCATAAGATTAGGGCCTTAAAACCAAGAGGTGGCTATCTCTAAACATTGGATGACTGTGGTTGTGTCATCTGACTATTTCACCAAGAGAAGTTTGGATGATTCCTCCACCCTAGGTTGTAGGTGTTAAAATATGGATTCCCTCTCTATCTTATAATTGCCCACATAATGGGCCTCTTCTCTTTCTTAAGCAAAAGGATTCGCAACTTGACACTCAAAAGATGCATAGGAATCTCTACCACAATGCTCACATATAGCATAACTCCTCATTGAAGAACTAGCTCCTCCTCTCACACTATGCATTAGATTATCTAACTTCTTCGTCAAAATATCCATCTGAGCTGATAAAGCCACTATATTGTCTACTACACAAGCTTCTATAGGTTGTCTGGGATGCCTTTCTGTATGATACGAAAAGTTGTTAGTGGCTATCTAATCTGGCGTCTTCCTCATTAAACTACCTCTTGCTATAGCATCTATGGTACTCTTAATCGATGGGGTCATTCCTATATAAAAAGTATTGACCTGCTACTATGTGGAGAACCCATAACTAAGACACTATGCGAATATATCTTAGAATTGCTCCCACACTTCATATATATTTTCATTTTCATATTGGGTGAAGGAAGTGATCTCATTCTTCATCTTTGTAACCTTGGCAGAAGGCAAAAACCTATCCTAAAATAATCTCATCATCTTATCCCATGTAATAATCGATCCTGATTGTAAACTGGCCAATCATGCTCTAGCCTTATCCCTTAAAAGAAAATGGGAATAACCTTAATCTCACTGCATCATCCGATATTCCATTATGCTTAAACAAATCATAAATATCTAGAAAGGTCTCTAAATGGGTGTTCAGATCCTCCAAAGGCAATCCTCCAAATTGAGATGCTCTCACCATGGATATAATGCTGTGAGGAATCTTAAAACTCGTAGTTGTGATCGTTGGCCTTATAACGGGAGGCATAGGACTATTGTTGTGCCCAACAGTCAAATCCATCATAGTTAACTCCCTTCTCTCTTTAGGATGTGGCATCAACCCCTCCTCGTGTTGTTCCATCTCTATAAACTACTCTTTTCTAATCCTTTCTTCTGTGCTACTATTTCGAGCCAATTTAGTTTCCCTGTGCAACTTGCGAGCAGTTTTTTCAATCTCAGTATCTTGTAGCAAATTCTCGAGCTTTTGACCACGAGCTTGCATAAACAAAATGGAACAAATAAAAAGCAAATAATAACAGATCTATGAAAGGAAAATAAAACACACTGAATGAAAACAATCAAGTAAACAACTAAAATATGCAAATAAACAACGAAGCAGGAATTAAATTTGAGATAATTAATATCATCTAATCTAATGACTCACAATAAGGAAATTCCCTAGCAACGATGCCAAAAACTTGTTATTGTCTAAACAGAGCAATATAAATTGAATTCTATCTAGGTAAACTAGAGGTAAGCATACCCCGTCAATAAGTAAAATAAAACAGTAAGAACTGGATGTCTTACCCAAGGGATTCCAATAAGCAAGTTAATTAAATTAAACGATGCAAATTACTCAGACGATCAAGAATGGATTGATTTGAAAATAAAATAAAGTAAGTGAATCAAGGAAATATGCAAGATGAAAAGTACGAATTAAAAACAACTAGACTTGATCAAATGATAGAATTTGGCTAAGGTATCAGATTTCAATTGGATTGGACACTAAAACTCGTAATGGTGGATTGATTTAGGATTTACTGAAGCGAGTCGAACCTAATGTTCATAGGAATTCCCCTTCTCTTCTACATCTGAGTTACCTACTTGGTCCATAGATAATCTGGAATAAAAGGCATTTAACACACGAAGCCTAAAATTAAGTTCGTTAATCCTAAGTATCCTCACATAAGATCCCAAGGTTAGTCTACACTTTAGTCTTAAGTATGCTACTTGATTAATTTTTTGATAAATTAAATCTCATTGGTTATGACATTCAATTATCCAAGGCCTTAATCTAGGTGAACAAGCTAATTTAGGACTAAATATGCATTTAATTAAGTAAAAACTAATACCACAAAATTGTCCTAATCCAATATCAATCCTAACCTTAACCAAAAAAATTTGCTCACACATATTCATAAATGTAACACAAATCATGATCATAATATACATTTGCATTAATTAAATCCACATAAATAAAAACCATTAAGGAATAAAATCAAATTAAAAAACCCAATATTTAGTCTTCTCTTGCTGCTGTATTTTCTCTCATGCAACTCCCTTTTGTTCACGCACAGCTGCTGCTAGTCTTCTCCTCCTATTCACGCATAGCTGCTAGCTTTGTTCCTTCTTTCTTAATGTGAGAATTAAGTTTAGTCCACCTTATTCACACTCACTTACTTTGTTCTCCTCTCTCTACGCCAGCTATCTTCGTTTCTATATATTCAATGTCCACCTTCCTTTATACATAACCATGCTCCTTTGTTTTTCTCTAACTCTCTCTACTGCCAGCTCTTTTGTTTCTATGTACTAAATGATTTTTAAGGGTTTCTGGTTCACCGTTTATAAATGAACACTCACTCAGTTCCTCTCTGTCTCTACCGTCGTAACTTCTCTTTTTTCTCTTATTCATTGATGTGACAAATAAGGTTTGTGATCCACTCCTGATATTCGTGGATAACCCTCTTATTCATGTCAAAAACCCTACCCCTCCTTGAGTCTTGGACAAAATGTTAACGTTTTTAATCCTTGCTTCCTTTGATGGCTTTTCTTGCTTTTAGCTTTTAAACGTCCTAAATCTAGTATGTGCCTAGAATTAAAACAAATAATTCTTAATTAGTGAAATTTAAACATTAAATGGACAAGATTTTAGCAAATTGTGTATATAAAATGCCCATTAACACTGTATGGTAGTAACATAACTTAAATGTAGAAACATTATTGCTTAATACTTGCTTCCATGATTTTTTAATGAATTCTTGGTTTTTGTTTTTTGTAAGTTAAACTTTTTTTTATTCTTTGACCTTGGAATAGATACTTCAGTTCCTTAATGGAGGGATGGACTCTCAAGTCAAGACCTTAAAGGAGGGAAAGTTTTAGGTTCAAGAAAAGTAGCTTTTATCATGTCAGGTTCCTAAAGAAAAGCTAATGTTAAAATAGTTAGCCAAAATTGAAAAAAAGGCAGGATTTGACAAATTATCAAAAGGGGAAGAGGAAGAGGAGGATAATTTGAATCCACATATATCTGTAAGCCAAGAAGAGACCCTTGACCACAATGTCTATGGATGCTAGGGTTAATCACTGTTGCAAAAGTTATTAGGTTAAAAAAGAGGCAGGAGATAATCAACTAATAGCCTTAGGTCTGAAAGAATAGTTACAAGGTAGGAATATGAAAAGGTGAATTAATAGGGATTAAGATTTTCATAGTTGAGTCGAGAAAGGAAAAGGAAGCTTGGCAATTAATTTGAATCTTAGAGGGTGGACTGAGATCGTATTAAGTACAAAGGTTAAAGAGAAGCAAGATCTTCTCGTTCATCCTTGTGCAAGCTTTAGAGGAATTAATACTTTATACTATCTTTTAATCTATCTAAAATCTTTTTCATTTTTTTTTATTCTTCATATAAAAATTTATTTTTCACTTATAAAAATGTTATTTTAGTAAGAAAAAGGCTCCACATGCATGTCTAATAATTGAATATTATAAACATGATTGATTTTAATTTATTTTTTTAAGGAAGTTGTAACTTTTTTGTTTAACTGATTCAACTTCTAGAAATATGAGTGTAACTTTTTAATCACTAATATGATCTCAAAATGTTTATAAATGTTTTTTATGAGACTGCAAAATGTTATGCTATTTTCCCTTAACATTTAGTCTTTTAGACCTACCTTATATCTTTATGAACTCATTATCTTCATATTTTGATTTAGGATGTAATTAAAGGTGTTAAGAGAAAAATGAAGATATATTGACATGACTCCTAATGTAATTGATTAGATATTTCCACGAGGATGAAAGTTGCCAAGAATTGAAAGTTTGAAATAAAAATTAAAAAATATCAATTTTGACAAAAACACAAATTGGTGTACTAGATTCCATAGTCCAGTGGCATTCATACTGGGTGTTGCTATTGTTGTTGTTAGTATACATTTGTAAAATAACTTGTGCTATTTTTAAAAACTAAGAGTTAAAAGAATGACCAATACATTGGTGGATGAAACTGTGCCATATAAAGTTGAGGAAATAATTTAAAACATAGTTATATAAATGAATGTGTCTATGCCTATGTAGTTACTTAAAATCAAAGTTGAGAGCAATGTAAAACATGGTACGCAACACAAGCAAGTTAGTATCTGTGTCCATATATAGAAAAGAAATAATTAAAATATAACCAAAGATATGGGTAATTCCCTCACATTTAAGCATTTAATTGTCTTTAAGCAAATCAATTTCATTACTCTTAACTTAAAAATGTGGCAACTCTAAAAAAGAATTTAACTTAGATGAATCAATCAAGATTCTCCATAATTCGTTCAATTGCAAAGTTTATCAATTTGTTAGGATTTTAACTACTTGCATTGAGTCATAAATCAATTTAATTCAATTCTACAATCCTTCAAATTTTAATTCAATCCATAAAATTCGACCTAATGCATAAGTGAACATATATGAGAAAGATGCTTCAGTTTTTAAACATTTTTATAACAATCATTAAGAAAAAAAGACTAACTTTAAGTTAACATATGAGTAATTATCATTTTATTAAATAACATTTATTTTACCCCAAATCAGTTATTAGACAAATGACTGTAGGGAAATTAGAATGTGTAAAAACTTGCAAAATATGTGCTACTATAAGACACCCAACTGATATGTTCCCAACACTTTAAGATGGAAAAATGAACATGTTAATATAAATGGTAATTTCCTAGGATCACCAATGCAATATGATCCCTTTTCCAACACATTTAATCAAAGTTGGAGGGATCATCCACATCTTACCTATAGTAATAGATAAGCAAGATCAAGTTTTACCCAACATAGGTATCAAGGATTTGAACCCTTATAAAGGCCACTTATTGCAAGAACTCATTTTTAGGGGACATAATTAAATCAGTTTTCCAAAATTTCACACATTTATACAAAGAGAAAAGATCTATGACACTGAGTTTTTCTTAAAATAAATAAAAACCCAGTATTAAAAGATTCCAATATGAGAAAGCATTTAGAGTTTGGAAAATCATAATGAGTTGCATAGAAACTTAGGCTGATTTGAGTTGCTATCCTAAAATATTGTCAACCCCAAAGGAAAATGTGAATGTTATAACGTTAAAAAGTAGTAAATAAGTTGAGGATCCAAAAAGGGTAGCCTTTAGTGAAAATGAAAAGGTTCACAAGAAAGAAGAGACTATGGTTGAAACCAAATGTGATTTCTCTCATCTATTTTATATAAACCAATTTCTTCTTTTCCTAGTAAATTGACAAGGAAAAATAAATAACTGAAAGAACTGAAAAAAAGATTTGGAGATTTTTTCCATAAAGTTAAGGTCAATATACCCTTGTTGGATGCAATCAAATAAGTTCCTAGATATGCTAAAATTCTTAAAGAATTGTTAACTAAAAAGAAAATTTTATAGGGTAATAAAAAGATAAGGATAAGAGAAAATGCTTTAGTAATCTTCCAAAGGAAACTTTTGGCTAAGTATAAGGATTATGGTATGTCTACTATTACTTAGAAGTTAGTTAACGACATAATTGAGAGAGTGATGCTAGATTCCAGTCAAATCCCAATGATAGTAGATCATAGTCAAGGCACATCTTCATACTAAATGGTAGTGTGGTAATTTGGAAGAGTTCTAAACAACTAACCATTACAAATTCAACGACTGAGGTAGAGTACATTCCAGTGTCAGAGGTAGTAAAGGAAGCAGTTTAGATCAAGAAATTCATTATTGAACTTCGAGTGGTTCCTAGCATTGTTGAGCCTATAGTATTATACTGTGATAACAAAGGTGCTATTGCACAAGCAAAGGAACCAAGGTCTCATCAACAGTTCAAATATGTACTCAAGAAGTCTAACTTGATCAGGGAGATAGTGGAATAAAAAAAGACATAAAATTGGAGCGAGTTTCCACTGAAGAGAATCTCACGGATCTTCTCACTAAGCCACTGTCTCAAAAGAGACATGATCGATATATGGATGGATATGGTATTAGATATATAGGCGATTGGCTTTAGTGTAAATGAGAGATTGATAATTTATGCCCTTGTAGCCAATCATTTGGATGTAATTTGATATATGACATTATTTTTATTTATTAATGAAAAAGACATTCTTTATCTTTTGTATTAATTTAATTATTTTTTATATTTTAATACTGAATATAAAATCCTTGGAATAAATATTATGTAATTAAAATTATGCTGAGATCATAATTGTGAGATTCAATTTACATTTATGTATTATTCTTAAATTTTTCTAGTTGCAGTTTCATCAAGACGGGTTATTATTGAAATGGTAAAGCTAGCACACATTATGTTTCTTTCTTATGAAGATAGTAACTAACCTCATAAATTAAAATATGAAGATACTTAAACTAATATGTGAGTGATTATTAAAGAATAATTCACTGAACTGACCCGATTATGAGAATCTCATATGAAATTTTACTTATGTATCTGTGGATTTCTCATAATGATGGTTGTATAATTGATCCTTAGATATGATATTACTAAGGTATCTCGTGTAGGAATTACTATATTTTGATACTACCTATGAACTATCCTAGGATAATTCATTCGGTAGTACTTGGATTCAATATGAACTATATAGAGATAGTTGAGTAAGTCAATAAAGGATTTGTCACTCTAAAATAATTAGAGAGAATATTCTACTATTCTTGATTATTAGTAATTTATAGAATTCTCTATCCAGAGCGAATTAACATTTGAAAAGATGTTTTCAAATTTCAATTATAAATCAATTACTAATTAGTAAGAATGAACGTGATTAGACCAAAAGAGTAGACATGATATCCATACTTTATTCAATTGGGATATTGGACGATGAAAGGATGAAATTATACATCATAACCATGGATAGGTTAATCCAAACCACTTTGATGTTCCTGATATTTAAGTGGTCATGACATGTTGCTAGACGTCCATCTTAATCTATGATTATAAATTGTTTAATTGGAGAATTAAAGATAAATTAAAAGAAGTTTTAATTTATCTTATTCTAATTGTAAATTAGAATTATAATATATAATCATTGTCAATATATTAGGAACTTAATGAGTCACACATCAAAGAGCAATTGTGAAAGAAAAATGAATTTAATTAAGTTGGACTTAATTATAAAGTTTGAGAAACTTTAGGGATTAAATATGTTATTTAATTTTATTAAACTTAAATTAATTAGAATTAAAATTAGAATTTGATTTTAATTATAATTAAAGAATTTAATTTTAACAAAATTAAAATTCTTAATGATTTTTCTATTAATAGGAATACCAAAAAAGAAGCCAACACTTTTTGTTCTTCCTCTCAAAAGGTTGAAAAATTGTTTTGGTTGATACAGTTAGGTGTTAGACGATTGAACAACTCACGGTTGACATGGTGAAGAATTTATTCAAAGAGTTCAACTAGAAATGTGAATCAGGTATGATTCATACTTTACAATTCATGTTTTTATTCAAATTTTACAATTATCGAGATCCGACTAGAATCCATAAAAATTTTATTTTCTACTGCGCCTGTGATACGATCACGGTTGGATTGAAATGACTTGAGCTTATATAGTTGTTTCCTTGATTAATCTGTTTTCCTAACTCGTAATCTGTCTAATTAAATCTAGAGAGTTTGTTTTAGGTTGTTCAATAGCTTGGTTTAATTAATGAGCTCTTCTTAATTAAACATGACCTAAAGGAAAACTGGGGTTAATAGAGCTTATTATTAACCTACGATTAATAGTTGCTAAGAGAGTATGAGAATAACAATTCAGTGAAGTATGTTAAATTGTATGTAGGCCGAGATTCAACCGATGATCAAGTCCCTAACTAATTCATCACTTTTCATCATTTTTACGTTGTTTGATTTAATTTGCTTTTGTTAGTTTAGTTTCATTTTTATTTTCTTATTTGAAACCAAACCAAACCCTCCCCTAAAACCTAAACACCAATTCTTTTTATTACAAAACTAGCCGAACACTCGTTGTGGGATTGAAATAGACTCACCATTGCCATAGTTGTAGGTCTAGTTATTTTAAGTAGTGTTATAATGTGCTACGTCAATTTTGACTTCGTGGTTGGGGAGTGTGATGTTTTAATTTTTTATTTTAATTGGTATTTTGTACATATTTGTTTATAATTAGTTTCTTTTCAACTATTACTTGATCTTTGCACCTTTTTTTAGTGTTTACTTGTTTATAAAAAGGAAAAAAGAAAAAAATGATGGAACAAAGTAATTTTTCCTATAATTCATATTCCTAATCTTATAACCAAGCTTGGACTAATTATACGAACTTTAGTTATTGATGGAATAACCAGCAAATTACTTCTTGATAGTTTGTAGGACACACAACAATTCTTGAATAAACCAGAAGCTTCTTATTACGACTCAAGTCCATCTTTAGAAGGATTACTTAATGCTGTCGTTACTAACACTTTGCAATTCCAGCAGAAAGAAAGGAACTTTTGGCATGATACAAGGTTTAGCATCCAAAATTTGGAGAGGCGGTACAACTTAGGTACATCTCTAGAAGAATTTGTTAATGTTTATATTGCTAATACTTTGCAAGTTCAATAGGATATGATACAATTCCAATAGGATACAAAGTCTCGAATCCTGAACTTAGCAAGCCAAATGGGTCAGTTGGCAGAAGCTATCAACCAGCTAACATCACAAAGCGAAGAGACACAACCATCTCAACTCGAGGTATACGCAAGGGACGTTAGTAAAGAGACCTTATAGAGTGAAAAGGAGTTTGAGAATCTTGAGAATACTACTTAAGAAATTTCTTGTGAAAAAGAAGTAGAGAAGGTTCAGTTGAACCAACCCTATTGTTTTGGCCATAACTCGACCTATAGACCTCCAAATTGGTTGATTCTAATTCGAGATAAAACTTAAGACATAGAAATAAAATATTTAGAAGAGCCTCAAGCTTAGTTATGACTTTATGACATTAGAAATTGAGATCAAAAGTTATATTAGAGCAGCTTATGATTTTTGGTGCATATCTCATAGTTTAGAAATCCAAATGGTTTAAGTTTTGGTGCTATGGAAACTAGAGATACAGGAAGACAATTAGAAGACCTCAAAACCTAAATCAAATTTTTCTATGAGAAAATTATGGATTAAGTGGAGACTTTCATGTAATTTGTTTCTGGACTGATTTGTTTGCCTATTTTTAGAACCACCATGAGCTTAGCTCAAATTGCACTATGTTGAGCTTCTTGGTTCCATTTTTTTACCAACTCATATAAAAACCTTTTCAAATGTTTATGAAACTTTGCATACACCTAGGAATAAATGAAATATGACTTACCATATGTGAATTGAGTGATTAAACATTGGGATTTAAAATTGAGCATAATGTATGCTAAAGAAATTTTACATCTATATAGATGATTTTTATGCATATTTATTGCTTATATGTGTGTACTATGACTAAGCAAGTTCACATACTAATTTTTTAAAGATAACCAAGTACAATTTAACATTTTTATATTCAAATGAGGTATAGGAATTTATATGCTAGAATTATGTGAATGTACCTCGAGAAACACAACTGAACAAAACATATACAAAATAAATCATTCAAATACTTAAGATTTGAATACTGTCCTAATCGTGTTAAGTTATTACTTGTATGTATGAATATCATGTGATTTGTCAATATATTAATTATGAAATTTACAAATGATTAAAAGAAATGTTACATTGCCTACTTCATTGTCTTGGTGATGGATAGACAGGCCTGCCTATAGGTTTATAGTTTAGCTACTATAGTTTGACACTATAGGTGTCTTCATTTCGAGACTATAGTGTCTCTATAGTTCGATACCTCCGGGTATTCAAATTTTGATAACTTTGGGTATCTATAGTTCGATGTCTTAAGATACCCACAACTCCCATTATCCACACACAGTAGGCATAACATAGAAATGAAATTAAACAATTATGAATAAGAGATACAATACAACAACATGAATAATTTTTATTAATGAGCATTAGAATTCAATATTTGGCTTATAAATGTGATTTTATAGCATATGGATAATATATTAAAGCATGTTTGCATTTGTGTACTTTGCTTAATTATGCCAACATTGTTTACATGAGCTTATGATATTCATGAATGTGTGTATGCTTGGTGGATGACTGCTGTGAGTAGCCATCCAAACTAACTAGTGTTTCCCCACTAAGCTTTAAAAATTAGCACGAGTGTTAATCTGTGTAGGTCTAAGTAATAAGAGTAAGGCACAAAGATCATCTGTAGGGACCAAGGCCAACCATTGGAAATAAAAGTATCTTTGGATGAGTCTTTTGATTAAAGAATAGTTGTATATGTAATGAAGGAAATTGTAATTTCTTAACAGTTGGTAATTAAGAATTTTTGTGTAACATCTATTTTGGATTACCATATGAAAATAATGATGTAATACTGTTTTTAAATGACAATGTTAAGGGATACAAAATTTTGTAATATGTATATTTACAACATTGAATAGACAAATGAGTGATGACAATCGCTATAAATGAATATAATTGTATTCCATGAATGTATGTACAATAATTTAAGTGCCATGTGTGTAGGTGGTTGTAGGTTCCATATAAGGGAGGTGTTACAGCTATCTTTTCAGTTCATATTAGATGAGCATTTGAGTGCCTATATTAATGTACAGATTACATGATTTAACTAAGTTTAAGTTTATTATAATGACCCATTGAACCTTTTCATACAATATGATTCATACCTCTTTATCATTTAAAGGTGATTATGAAGTTACTACATACCTATTATCATTTAAAGGTGATTTTGAAGTCATAAAAACTTAGAACACAAGACTTTCTTTTTGGATTCAAGGAAACCCTGTAGGCAGGCCAAGTGGACACACCTCTCTGAGGGCCAACTGGCACACCACCCCACAGGTGAGCCAATCGAGCGCACCTCATTATCGAGGGCCTAACTGCTGCTCCACCTACGATTAAAACTTAGACTATCCTAGGCTCTTACTAGAGGCGCTAGCATGGAATCGAACATAGGACCTGACCGAAGCCAAGCCCCACTCTCAACTATCTAGCCACGCCCCTTGAGGGCTTAGAATTAAAGACATCTAAGGCTTAGAAAGAAATCAATTAGACCACTCTCCAAAAGCCACCTCTTTATATAAAAGTGGTATTATAACTAAGTTGGCTGACTTTAACTTAAGAAAATGGGCATATGGAAAATGATTAACAACAATTGCTTATCTATTAAAAGCACATAATATAATGTAATCTTATGGATTAAAGTGCTTTACTCGTTTTGAAAATAGAGTTAGTTAAAACTTTTTCAATTTTTAAAAACGTAACTATAAAAATGAAGATGCTCAAGATTTAAAAAATCAATATCTATTGAAAATCTAATTTTGTTGAGAATTTATACACTACTACTAACAGAAAATTTATTCTAAAGTTTTAAAATAATTCTAAGTTAAAATAGATAGATAGGTTACTGAATAAGACCCACTAAATTAAAAATACTAGCCGATAAGTTCCATTATTATGAATAAAAGGAACTTCTAACTAGACTTGTACATTAGTTAAGTTGGATTGGGTTTAACTATAATCCAACTTAAAAAATTTTAGAATTTTTATGTCTGTCTCCAACCAACCTATAAAATGGGCCTAATTTTAAACTGAAATCTGATTCATTATAAAATTTTCAAATTAGAACCCAACTCATAAGTTCATATCTCGTAAAAATGTTAATAATTATAAAAATTATAATTATATTATATCTAGATTATTGCCTTAATATATGAAATCACATTGAATTTGAGTTAATATACTTAATCATTTACCAAATAAAAATAACTATAAACTTGTTGTGAAATAAAAATATAATTTTTAAAAATCGTTAAAGCACAATTAAATAAAGTAAATAAATATAAAAATGTATAATTATAATTGATGAATTTTTAGGTTTACATCCAACCTGACCCATAAAATGGCCAAACTAAGGAAATTCCTTAATATAATAAAAGAATGCATCTTTTATCATTAAGAAAACAAATCAATGGGGCATCTTTACTTCAAATGTACTTTCACCTCAATCATTTAAGATTAACATTTGCAGTGGGATAGGCCAGGCTTAAGCCTTCCTTTGCCCTAGCCCAATTTGAACTTCATCGATTAAGCCCAAGTTTAATCCTGATCTTAAACTTTGGCCTTATTTCCCTCGTATCACCATACAAACTAAAGCTACTATCATAAGCTTGGCTTTCAAGTTCTTAATGTCAAAGTGAAATTGTTACCAAATTTGTAACAAGTTCGACATGTTACAAACAATCTAGTATAGTAAGAAATTCTTTGTACGCACCATTACAATAAACAATACAAACGTAACTAACTATGTTGACCCACGTGCACATCATTAACAAAGATGAAATTATTACCAGAGAAACTCCTAATGGATATAACAATTACTCTACAATGAGTGTGGTTAGAGAGAAGCAGAATAAAGGATGAGGACAATTGGAGCTAGATGAGGAGTATTATAGAGGACAAATAGATGAGATAAGAGGACGAATGCATCTAAAGTCTAGATAAGTAGCAAAGACCTGTGAATTTGAGGATTAATATCTACAATGTGTGTGAAAAACCCAACAAAAGAAGATGCTTCCTTATTGAAACAATGTCATTTTACATTGCATAAAAGGACATTGTTTCATGTTAAAACAAGAGATGGGTCAAACTTCGAGCTTGCTTGGGCTCGCATTTAAAAGAAAACCTGAGCCAGGCCCAAAGCTAGGTTAAATTTGGTTGATCATGTTAACTTTAGGTTGGATCGGTCCGGACTTAGGCAAATATGCCATTTCTATTTGGGATGTGGTACAATACCTATGCAATATCACCTCTCCTTCTTTAATTTAACAAGAAATGATATATAGAGCTTGCATTAGGCAGGGTTCAAGTGATGGAGACTCTTTTATATATAAGATTTCATGAGTAACACTATATATGACCTATGGAAAGAGACAAATCAAAGAATATTCTAGTGCATTTGCATATGTATTTACTACAAAGGTAGTTAAGCAGTTCAATTAGGGATGAATTTATTCTTTATCCCTTTAGCCTTAAAGTAAGTAGGCTAGTATCTTGAACTAGATTGTATAAATATGAGAGCTTCTCCAAGCAATTATGTTGGACCCCGAACTTTTCATAGAAGTTAGAACTTTTGAATGAGAAATTTTGGAGATTAATCATAAGTAAAGAACAAAGGAATGAAGATTTTTGAACTAAAAAATGATAAGCAAGGGTAAAGTAGCGGATGAGAAGTGTGAATATATCCAAGTTTTGTTTTGGTGTTTCTAGTGGATAAAAGATTTTGAAGTAAGAAGAATTAAGGTGAAAGTTAGAAGCAACAATGATGTTGCATTTGTGTAGGAAGTTGGTGAGGAATATGTACACTTGTGTACTTTTTGTTATTGGTGTTCATGATTAGTCATGGACTATAAAATTTTCTTTGTATGATATTGATTGAAATGGAGTTGAGAATGAGGAGTAAATGAAGTAAGAACAGTAATCTTAGTATGATTTGTGTCAAGGAAAGATTTTGAAACAATATGGGTGCAGTACCGTGGATGAGTGAAAATTGTGTTCTGAATTGGAGGGCAATTCTGGATTGATTTAGGCTAGATTAGAGAAAGTGTGTCTAGTAAGTTGTAGATATTTCTTTTAGCTTTCCAGCAATATATATATGTAGTATAGAATTTTTGGACTTCTAAGTTGAAAGTCAGGGTCTTTATAAGGGAGATGTGTAAGAGGGGAGTTATCTTATGTCTTCTGCTTCTTCAGTGATGACGTCATCTTCTTCTGTGTTTTACTCTGCCTAAGTTTCACTTCTTCTCAGTTTTTGTATCTTCTGCCTTTTGTATCGTTTATGTTTTGTATCCTCTATGTTTTGTATCCTCTATGTTTTGTATTGTCTGCCTTTTGTATCTTCTGTCTTTTGTATCGTTTGTGTTTTGCATCCTCTGTGTTTTGCATCGTCTGCTTTTTGTATCTTCTACCTTTTGTATCGTTTGTGTTTTGTATCCTCTATGTTTTGCATCGTCTGCCTTTTGTATCTTCTGCTTTTTGTATCGTCTGTGTTTTGTATCCTCTGTGTTTTGTATCATCTACCTTTTGTATCTTTTGCCTTTTGTATCGTCTGTGTTTTGTATACTCTGTGTTTTGTATTGTCTGCCTTTTGTATCTTCTGCCTTTTGTATCATTTGTGTTTTGTATCCTCTGTATTTTGTATCGTCTGCCTTTTGTATCTTCTGTCTTTTGTATCATATGTGTTTTGTATCCTCTGTGTTTTGTATCGTCTGCCTTTTGTATCTTCTGCCTTTTGTGTTTTGTACCCTCTGTGTTTTGTATCGTCTGCCTTTTGTATCGTCTGTGTTTGTACCCTCTGTGTTTTGTATCGTCTGCCTTTTGTATATTCTACCTTTTGTATCATCTGTGTTTTGTACCCTCTGTGTTTTGTATCGTCTGCCTTTTGTATATTTTTCCTTTTGTATCATCTTGACGCGTCTTCTTTTATATTTTGCTGACGTGTCTTCTTCTGGGTTTTGTTCCTTTTGGGTTTTTATATCTTCTGTGTCTTTTGCTCCTTCTGGTTATTATTCATAAACTTTTTCTGGGTTACTGTTTATGAACTTCTTCTATTTTTTGCTATCTTTTGTGTTTTTTTGACTCACTTCTTCTGACTTTTGCTTCTTCTGAGTTTTGCTTCGTCTGCCTTTTGCTCCTTTTGAGTTTCTTCCTTTCGCTTCTTTGATTTTCTTTTCGTCTACGTTTTGCTATCTTCTGGGTTACTGTTCATCTTATATATTCTGTTCCATTTTTTATCCTTCAGAAGATAGAATTTGTCTTCAAGGTCTTCATGAAAGTTATAAAGCTTGAAGTCTTCTTTTGAATCATCTAAAGAACATCTTAATGCGATATCTGTAGGGAAAGTTATAGAAATTTTCCCACTTCTTCTGCCTTTTTCCATTCGTCTGCTTTTTCCTTTGGCTTCATCAAATCCTATCATTTGATTCATTTTGACCTTTTAGATGATAAAACCTGACCTCAAGGTCTTCTTCAAAGTTGTAAATTTCAAAGTTAAATGAAGTGATTCTTGAACCCTTAGATTCCTAACAT
>JAOSBK010000009.1:7563460-7575779 GCA_027568895.1 Erythroxylum shatona | reverse complement strand
TTCCTATGATGAATGCTTTAACTCTCATACTAATATGGTAAATAGTAGAGATGGGAAAAATAAAACTTCCCTGCGATACTGTGAACTACTTGCATGTGCGGTGCATAAGTGGTAAATGGCCTACACCCACACCAAAATGAAGCACCTCGTTGGCCAAATTAGCTTAATTATGGCCGCATTTGAGTCAAGGGTGACCATTGAAGAATAAACGATACATCAGCTGTAGAAGAGAAGTTGTAAAAGACTAACTGGCACACAAAAGATTTTGTTTCTTCCATTTTTGATGACCTTTCCTTAATTTGAATGGCTATATGACTTAATTTCTTCTACTACGCATTTCTTGTATTTCTGTAAAACCAGGAAAATATATAAGGATTGAAATTCAGTCCATATATATATATATATATATATATATATAACTAAAACTATAACTTTGACAGATCTAAGTGGAATCTGGTGAAGATGTTAAATATAGGGAATACAAAGAGATTAAATCCATAAGGAGGGTCTATATAATATTGGTGCTAGATATCGAAGGTAAATGATCTATCTTCATGGCATTTCAAACGCTTGATACAGGAGAGGTACAATCCTTATTTGTAATAGCCTAGATATTTCATCGTCTTATGTATGGAATATCTCGAGAACTTCTTGGTCAAACCTAAACCTTTCGTCTAACAAATAATAGAACTTATTGGCTTGAAGTCAAGAGTTTATAGGTTTTTGTGTTAGTTTCTTCCGAGCTTTTTCATAGTACTGTTTGAGATCCCAGATATTGACCAAGAGAACTGGATGACCTTTGTCCTATGCTAAATTTCATTTTCTGTCAGCAAAAGATTGAAAATGTCGGTTGTCTCTATATATAATTAAGCTTTGCTAAAACTGGATCCATAAGAGAAACAGATATGAGAATAACAGAGGGAAGCATGTGTGGATAAAAGACGTGATTCATCAGTCAGCAGTTCTGGAGCAACAAACATCTAAACCCCTTGAAAACCCGAGTAATATACAAGGGAAGGGAGGATAATTATGATTTTGCTGGACCCATATACCTCATTTAACAGATGTGCCTTTTCCAAAAGAAGAGTGCATGAATTTCTCAGGCCATACTAGACCGTTTCTTTGCAGTTGCAAGATCTAATTACCACAATCAGCAAATTGGTAGTATCATAGATGATGATATAAAAGTTTTTCTCACCTTAATACCCCGCAACACTAATCTAGGTAGAAAAACCGGTTAGTTGTCACTATGAAAGTAACGGAGGAGAACAAAACTAGCGTAAGGCGACAACAGACAACTAATCCGAACAAAACCAAATAAGAAGCAAGGTATAGCAACTTAGGCTATTATGCAGAAGAGTAAAGTGAAGCATACATTTCACACTAGATACATAACAAATCCATAATCATTCACAGGCAATATGGTTGATTACTTAATTTTCACAATCATCAACCATACATGTAGTTGAATACTTGCAAAGTCATAGAATTAACTATACTCCTTTGAGTGGAGACCAGGATTTCTTAGATTAAGTAACAACGCTGTACCAACTTTATTTAATTTACTAACTGGCTAGTCATCTTCTTTATCGTCTGTTTTTGTTTCTGTCCTTGTGTCCACCCTAATTGATTGGATTTGATTGTGTAAATATGGTTTTATGAAAGCATATAGAACTCAAGTAGAGTAGAGATCAACTATACTTCTCATCACCTGTACTTGGGTATTAAGACACCTTATGTAATGTGCAGCCTCCTCAAACAAACCGCATAAATCCATGGATTCACCACCAGGAACAAGCTTTCGCAGCTCGTTGGCTTGACCAATATCACCTTCTTCACCATTCATCTTCTCCTTTACCTCACATTTTTTTATGGGTTGAGTTTTAATTCTTCTTGCCAAGGATTTTCGTCTCCGTTCTTGGTTACGAATCTTGCAGAGCAATGCCCTACTCCAAGTTCTCCTCAAGCCAACAGCAAAGACCAGGGATTTGTCGGCAGCAAGTTTAACCCTACGATAACGATGAAACACATCTCTAGGACTACACGAACTGGGCTTTTGCGCCCTGATTTTCGTCAAAGCTCGAAGAAGCGCCCCAGCGAACCTAGATTTCATCCAGTTAGGGTTTGTAGACAGGCGATGGGGATTCATGAAGACCCGGGAGTTGCTTTTGTAACTGAGATGGAGAAACTAGGGTTTCTGGGGCTAGTTGGGACTTGAGAGTGTTACGACTACGCTGTTGTTGCTGGTTTAGGATAGAACAAAAAACAGTACTTGAAGAAGATTTGGTTTTCTGACACAAAGGGGCCTATTGTTGAGATAAAATGAGAGACTGCGGAAGGACAGACTTTAGTTGGACAGTATTTATCTGACACACAGAATCTACATTACCAACCTGAAATGGAAGAAGAAAGAAGATAGAGAAAGGGATGGATGTTGTCAGCAGGAAAATATGTGTGAAAGGTTAAAGGAATGAGGAGGAGAGAAGAGATTGAAAATGGGAGGTGTAAAGAAGAAGGAGACTTGGGGAATCAATCTTTTGTTATACTTCTAGGCATCTAGGGTTGTTTGGGACCAATAGAATGTTGACAATTTGATAAAACATGTCTTTCTATCAGAAAATTTAGAATCCTATGGTTTAAAACAGCGATTAGGAAGGAAGCATTGGATCAGTTTATGGAGCATTAGACTTATAAAAACTGTGAATTGATACGCTTCTTCTATCGTTATCAGGAATGGGAATGGGAGGAATCTTGAAGATGAGAAAAGTGAGAGTGTTTAGAAGTGGGGCTGCAAGAGGCCAACCACCATATGATCGCACATGGTTCCGTTTCCCCACTTGGATTGGTGGGCTCCTGCTCCTCACTTATTTACATATATATATTACACCCAACATCCTAAATAGACCTCACTCCACTTTGGCCATGCTTTTGGTCTGTGTCCAGATGGTGCATGCTGATGGCGACGAGGAGGTCGGCAAATGCCCATAACCCACGCACATATATAGCTGTGTGTATAATAGATGAATGTTGTAACACTAACCCAGTTGGTGTATCTTCTTCACTCTGTCATTTGATTATTAAGAAAAAAAAATATATTTATAACTATTATAAAATAAAATTTTTATCATTTAATAAAACTGACTATAATAATTATTAAGTAATTTCGATTATTAAACCAATTTTACAAATTTCCAAATATAGCAGGGAGACATGAGGCACTTTGCCTTGTTTTTTGCGTCAAGCTGCTATTGTACTTAACTATTATCAATCATAAGATGGCAGTGCACACCTGATCGTTGTAGATGTATGTAAAATATGGATGCTGATGCTGAATCTGCCCGTCTTCTCTACACACAGCGGCTTCACTGTTTCCCTTCAACATCATTCACATGATTTTCCAAGCTGAATGCCATAGACTTTTCAACCATATTTAGATAGATGTCTTCTGCTGAGGTAGGTTCTAAATATCAGTTACGAAACTTATGATGCAAACATATGACTGTACTCGGAGTTTGTGTTTTGGGGTAAATAATAATAATAGTCTTGACAATAACCAATCTGTTATTCAATTCGTGCATGTAATTATGAAGTAGTACTTAATTCTCATTCTTAGGTCTTCTTTTTTATAAGAGAAGATAGATCAAATCTTTAACCGAAGACTCTCGTTATACTACCTATAGTTTTACTTGCAATGAATCAAATGGAAAACATTAATATGCTCCCAAAATACTTACAGATATTGTATATTGGAGATATGTTTAATTAAATTTTGATGGACCACACGGCCAAGTTGGCAAGCAGGCTTAAAGGAAAAGTGACAATTTAGAAGCCAACTTCAGTTAAATGACAGCTTGAAGGATAATGACGTTTAAATTTTAATTATTTGGTTTTATTATAAGAATTGTCTCCGCTGACGAATCATATCCTCTAGGCGTTGTATCACATGAACATGAATTAGACAGACAAAAACTGTTTATGATTAGATATCGGTCTTGGAATCCAAACTTTAATTAGTAATTAGATACTGTGAGAGGTTATTAGCTAAACTACAGAGAATGGATGGAGTTGAGGAGTACTTTGACAACCTATATAGAACAAAACTCTTTTCTCATTGCATGCCGTCTGTGAATCAGAATTAGGAAAGTTGACATAGTTCTTAATCCATGAGGTGGAGGGATAGGATAGCCTAACACTAATCACTCCCTCAAACTATTATGCCACTAGTTCATATCTTCTTAAATGGGAGTATATATATATAGTCCCGTACGTACTATCATGGAAGTAAGACAAGAAGCAATCACACCATATTTCTTTATATTTTAGTTTAATTTATTTTTATTAATTAAGATTTTGGTTAGTTATTTAATTCAATATATATATCATAATATATAATGTGTATATAGGCTAGCAAATAACGTTTTATCTCATATACATAAAAAGAAAATTTAAAATTCTGCATTCAATTGTATAATTTTATTATTTTCAAACTAGGATATTGAATTTTATATTTTTAAAATAGATATTAAATTCATAAAAAACTCAAAAGATGCTTTGCAAATTTTATTCATAAGGTGCTCTTTTCTTTTTGAAACATATATATGATAGTCACAGTATAAATATACTAATTTATATTTTGGTCCTCATTTTATTTTACATGGTAACTAATTAATATACCAATACTATATATTCAAATGTTTGTATAGAGACATCACATGCACTTGAAATTATTTTTTATTTTCCAAAAATTATATAGAAAATAAAAGGAAAACACAATTATTTTTTTAAAATAGCTAATAGACGGTATGTTTTATTCGAGTGAACAATTTCATATGGATTTAGTAATTCATTCATTTGGACCAAATTCTAACTCTAATTAAAGATTTGGATTAATTGGTTGTTGCTCTGTAGCCCGGCCAATGTTTTCCTTAAATCAGGATCACCGAGAGGTGCAAGAAAGTCAAGTTTCAGCTAACACATTGACCTCTTAAAAATGACAGAATACTATTCATAACCCCAACAATAATTTCTTAATAAGAATCTTCCCTTTGAAACATATGCGGATCATTCGGCTCTTGTTAACTTACATTGCAACCTTCCTAATACTCAGGGTGTAACTTGTTTGCAAAGCCGTATATAAGATTAGAAATTGCCCGATTCGAGCTAGAATCTGATTTGAAAATTTTTCGGATTTGGCTTGAAGTTTAATTCGGCCGAGACTCTCGAGCTCAATCGATTTAGTCTAGGCAACTTGAAGTCCTACTTAATCGGACCATAAATCTTTTTTTAGATTAAAAATAAAAATGACATTATTTTACTTAAAACAACATCGTTTTATCTATAATTTTCGAACTTTAGGATCAGCCGGGCATAGGTAGTCTAACCTAAAGTTTGATCCCGAACTTGAAAATTATAGAAAGAGTCTCTTTAATTTCTTACTGCCATCTTTAGGAAGAGGAATAGCTCAATTTTATATACATATTGATGTTGTAAGTGAAACAATTGAAATTGAGATACTAGAAGCCTAGAACTATTTTCTTCATGAAATTTTATAAGATACTTACATAGGGAAAGAAAACTAAAGAGATAATAAAAGAAAAGGGGGAAAAAAAAAAAGAGCACAACTGGAAAGAACAAAGTGACAGGCAAGCAAATCAAAATGGAGTATTGTTTCTTTTTAGTTAGACTACAAGTAGGAAAAGAAGAACATGGTGGGCCTAGAGTTTGCCTATGGTTTGACGTACACAGAACCTTTGGAATTAGACGCTTTAACCAACTCATAATTACGCTTAGTGTTTTAGATAAGCAGGACGCACATGTCTATGCTTCTTTAATTAAGAGACTTTTGGACCACGACTCTCCTTAACGTTAACGGGCATCTGATTGAGTCTGCAATACGTGGCGTTGTCATTCTTTATATATTGAATTGAGGCATTGGTTCCGCCACAAGGAAACCGTAAGGTTTTGCAAATTTGTGTTACGTAACGACCACAACAAGAAAAATAGAGTTTAGTCACGGATATTACTAATGAAAAACCTACATATTCTATCAGGAAATTAAGTTAGCAATAAAATTTTCCGACAAATCAAGATATAAACGACATAGGTGATAATTTGCGATGAATCATAGATTTTTCGTCGCTAATTTATCAACGGATATTTTGTGTTACCGTCGGTGAATATATTGATTGTTATTTCGTGCTGTCGGTAAATTTAGCAACAAAAAAATTATTTCAGTCGGTAAATTTACCGATAAAATTGATTATTCCATCAGTAAGTTAACGACTAACATTACTGACAGAACTGAATAAATATAATAGATTTTACCGACGGACTTTGTTTTTCCATCAGTAAATTTACTAAAATTGTTTTTTATTTTTTCCTGTATTTAATTTTATTTGATAATCTTATGGTTGATGCTGTTATCTGTTAATAATATTTTGATTTATTTCTACATTTAATTTGCTAAAATAAAAAATTGATTGATGATATAAAGTAAAAATTATCTTAATTGATAATAAAAAATTATTTTGTATATAATAAGTATTTAATTCATACAAAATGACTACAAGTACGCTATTCATTTGATGAACGTGGATGCTTTGACTGCTGCAATGAGATGTTGCCCTCCCCTTCAATTCATCTATCTCATTACGGAATTGGGTTATATGCTCCATCAACTGTTGCAACTGAGTTGTTAATGCCTGTACTATACTTCGAAGCTCTTGGACTTCATTGTGTGCAGACCACCTATTAGATATTGTTGTACTAGATGTGGAGAATTGCAAATAACATATGTTTGCAAATAAGCCTAAGCTGACTATCCTTCCACAATGGTGAATACCACCTACTGCATAAAGATAGGTTTAACTCTAATCAACATCTTCAGACAGCTGAGATTGTCGTTGAATGCTTTCTTGTATTTGGTCCCATCAGATAGCAGCATTTATATTAATAAGTGATAATTGTTAAGCACAAATATTAAAGCATAAATTTGACATAAATTTAGTTCTTTACAATAGGTGTTGACGAAGGTCACACCATCATGCTTTTTAGTGTGAGTGTGCAAAAAGAGCTAACGAGGATGTAGGCTTCGTGCCATAGACTTTTCCTGCATCAAAATAAAATGTTATAATTGAATTACAATTTATAAAAACTTCGACAAAATTTTCTCTATTTTATAATAATTTACCCCCTCTTGAACAAAAAAGAAACTCAATAATATGGTCATATATGGTACCAGACATTTATAACATTGTCATTCTCTATAATACACATATTTTCATTCCAAAATTCACACATCAAATTAAATCGAAATACACCAAAGTAAAAAATTAGAATATAAGGGTAAAGTGTAGATACTTACACGTCTTTTTGCATGCTCGTGATAGGTAATAGATCCTCTAGTATGTATGGGAAGAGACTCTCTCCTGATCTTGTTGATAGAATTATGCTCTGAAATAGACATTACCTCAGGTGATGTCCAATAATATTGCTGCTAATGACTCCATATTTGTTCAGAAATATAAGACGGTTGTACATCAGTCCTGTGTATTGCACCAACAAAGTCTTGATAACATGTACATGCTCGTCTCTCCCACTCTTTATAAATGACCGTGTCAAATTTAGATTAAAAAAATTTTTTAAAACAAAAGGAAAAATATACGATAAGTACTTATAATCTACAATATTTATCCAATTAATGTATAAAATCAATAAAGATACAAAAAATTATTTTTTGTACTTCAAACTCCTGATAATAAAAGTCATTCGTTGCCTGAGAGATATTCTTCCATATATAACCTTCAAGATCAATATTCTCATTGAATTTTGATTCATGTTTTTTGAACACGGTTTAGAAAAAATCAACCTAATATTAAAACAATTAATTTTATATCATTTTTAAATTTAAATCTACAACTTAATTATAAACATATGGTGTTTCATGTATTTTCACTTACAAATTGTTAGCAATTGTGATATAAGTTCTTCCATCAACTCCCTCAATTCCAGGCTGGAGGCCGCCTCTTTCACTCACATCGTTTACTCCTGATATCTCTGTCGGTATAAGGATGTGGCTGGTATAGTAGCAGATACAGAAGGTGATACCTCATTTCCAAGTGTAGTAGCTGGAGGTATAGCATCTTATTTGGTTGCAGCTGCAGAATATAATGCTTCACCTGAAGAGTAACTGGCTCCAAATAGTGGTTTAAACCTTGGTCGCATCATATCATGTTTTCTCTTTGATGACATATTTCAACCTGAAATTCATATTTTATTGAATATTCTAGAAATATAACAATTTCAATTCAATAAATGACAATATATTGAAAAATCAATAATTGATTTATTGAATATAATATTTTATTATAAACATAAATTAATTGCTATCAGTACTTAATTGTAAATCAAAATCATCATCATCTTCTTCTTTTTCTGAAGAATTAGAATCAAACTCAGTCTTCTCTTCAAATCTCTCGCCTTCCTCATCCTCTCTAGATGAAATTTCAACATATTCATTATTGGACCATTCAAAGGTTTATTCTCGTCATATGTAATAGATGCATTATTTCACAAGCATCTTCCTGAAACGCTTCACTTTTAATTCTCTGTTCTTCTTTTTCATGTGATTCAAAAACACCTCTAAGTTTAACTTTGCAAACGACCAACTAATCTAATTTATCTAGTAGTAAGTTGAGAAAAGGGACATAACACACTTAGATCGTTTGCATTGCAAACACGAAAGATTCAAATTGTTTAACTCTTCTTCGTTGGTTGATTTTAACTAGATTGTATCAGCTATGCACTTTTGTACCAACATCTAGAGTTGGATCAAACAAGTCACACTTAAATATTACAATTCGTTTTATTGGCAATGCAGGGTACTCAGTTTCAAGTATCTCAATAATTTTACTAAAGTAATCTATCAATTCTCCCTGTATGCAAACTCCACTATTTAATATTGCTATGCTATAACCATGATATTCTGTATAATATTTGTATCCCAAAATACATTGGATACGAATTAACAGTTCACACAGGTCCCTTTGCGAGATTACATATAAACATGTTTTCTATTGGATTTTTTTAGGCTTACACAAAAGAAATTATCATATTAAACAGTATAATGTCATTTGAGCAATTTAATCTTATAATTAAATCATTTCAATAATTGTCAGTAAAAACTTATATATTTTTCGAACCATAAAAAAATGTCTTCCAACTTCTTTATTAATATTATTTTTTCAAGAGCATTAGCTTGTGTAACCATTCCTTGTATAATCTAAAAACATGAAAGTAAACCAAATCATTAGTTAAATTATTTCTATATTTTTCAAATATTGTTTTAATATTTGTTAAGAAAATAAGATAAATTACATTAGTTAAAAACACTACAGCTTCCCCAAATTATAATTCACCTGATATGCTCCTAAGAGATATTTCATTAAACAATTCATAGGCAATCCGAATTATCTCTAAGTAATAACAAAACAACTGTATTTTTTCATTATTTACCAATAACAACACATTTAAACAACAAATAAACCAACAATTCAACGTAAAAATGCATAAACCAACAATCCAAACCAAATTCATCAACCTACCCACAGTCATATATATAAGCATTTAACACCTTCGTTTTTTGGAGACAAAATAAACCCAATAGTTTTGTTACCTGAAAATGATGCACGATGGACCAAAAACAAAGCAAAAGTTAACGGTGGAAGCTTGGGAGGAAGAGGACCGATGACGTTGATGGTGGGAAGAAGAGAGAAAATGACAGAGGGAGGGAGAAGGGGGGTTTCAGGTGAGTTAAGTCCATGAATAAAACGTCGTCGTCTTAATTTATGAACAATTAGACAGTTACTGATACTGATAGAACTACATTTCTGTCAGTATTACAATTTTGTCAGTATTTTAATGATGAAAATGTAGTTCCGTCGGTATTCAAGATGCTCATTTTTTCCGCCAGCCATTGCCACCTACTTTTATGACGGACACATCTATTCTATCGAAAAACTCACAGGGATATTTTTCCTCTATGTTTATCGAAGAATATTTTGCCAGTCACAAAAATAATTTTTTTCAACAAATATACCGACAGAAAATCAATTTTTGTCACTAAGTTACTACAGAATATTTTCCACCTGTAATTTTTTGTCGATAATGTGTTCTTTTCTTGTAGTGGACGTCTATAATAACAAATTTAAAGGATGCATGAGGAATTGTAATCCTGATTATGTAAGTTAAGTACAACAAATCATAGTAACGCCTCTTTTATTTGAGAGAATAATACTTCTACTAATAATTTCTTGATTTTGTTTGGAATTTTAAGTTTTGATGCATCAATAAAATGACTTAAAAGGTGACTATATATATAGATCCAATTCATATATCTTTTTCACAATTTTATGCTTATACATATAGAATAGAATATTAATTATATTTTAAAATTATTATTTTAAAATATTAATCATGTTTAAAATAAAAATATCACACACACATACACATTTTTTTCTTTTCATAATTTTTAGAGTAGTGGTTTATCATTTGTACTTAATTAGCTTTTTGTTTCAATATTTTTATTTGTACAATTACAATATTAAGAAGATATTAATCAAAAGTTTAAGAACAAATTTTCTTTTTGTGATACTTTGATTAAGGGTGTTTATTATGTTGTTTAAATCTTCAATTCTTTTAATTTACGATTAGTTAAAAAAATTTCAGACTTTACTTAATTTTGCAATTATATCTCGAATTTTATAAAGTAGCAATTAAATACCTAAGCTTTTAATTTTTTTTTCAAATCTAGCCTAATGTTAGTATTTCCGTTAGTGATGTTGATACGACAAGCCATGTTAGACATAAATTTAGACACGTGTAATTAATACTGAATTAAGTTTAACATGTCAAAGTTAATTTAAGTAGTTAAATAAAATTAAGAAAAACAAAAAATTTGACATATCAGAGAGTAAAAATTCCTAATTAATTTGGCAATAAGCCATTCTGTAATTACGAGTGTCGCTCCTCCTCTTTGCAAATTGTTTTCCCATTTTCTTCGTTGTTGCACACCAATCTTCATTAATTAGAATGTTATGTTGGTGTGGTCGATGGGAGTTCTAAAGGACGAAAGGTTGGATTCATTGGCAGAGTTGACCAAAGCAACAATTCTGGTTAAGTTTCCAGCTCTAAGAAGGAGGAATCATATTATTGTTATTGCTTTGCCATTAATCTTCTTGAAGCCTTTAGAAAACTTTTTGAAATTGTTGAAAAAGACAGGAATGATGGTTTAGTTGCGTTCATTCTCTTGACATTTAGTTGTGTTCATTCTCTCGACATCCTTCACCATTTCTGAGATACACTATTGCTTGTCTCAGGGGGATTTAGCCCCGGCAATTTTAATGCTCATATTTACAACAGTGGTAACGACCTCTATTATTCAACTAATAGCTCAAGAGATGGTCATTTTATGGTGGAATTGTATTATCATTCGCACATTGAATGTCGTACTAGAGGAAGACTTTGGCTCGTTGGGCAAATTATCTTACCCTTTTCTTTGTTACTCCAAATTAATTAAGATTTTTACATTGTGTCTATCGTTTTTTTGTAATTTCTAATTTTATTTAATTACTCAAATTAAATCTGACATATAAACCTTAATCTAGCAGTTATTATACGTGTCTAAATTTATGTCTGACGTCATTAACGAAAATACTAATTTCGGGCTAAATTAAAAAAAATTTAAAATTCAAGTATTTAATTGTTACTTTTTAAAGTTCAAGTCATAATTGTAAAATTGAGTGAAGTTTAAAATTTTTTTGTACGAACACTTTAATTTATGATGCATTGTATTTAATGTTATGACTTAGCTCTAAAATTATCACAATTATGCAAGTTAGACCTAATTCTACATACATAATATTCAAGATCTTAGAATTATATGATTTTCACAATTCAAACATTCATGAAATAAAATATACCTGAATTTATGATAGACTTCTAAAACAATCAAAAGAAAATTTAAAAAACAATTGTGTTTCTCTATCTTAATGCCATTTAAGTTTGATGACATTAATTTTTTATGGGAAAAAACTATCATGACGGAAAGAAAGAGGGGATATATTCTTCTAATTAAACTTCTATTAACATTTTATGTCCCATTAACTTATATGCAATAATTATAAAGACTATCTCTCCGTTGACTAATAGGATTTTGATACATAATAATCATTATCTATTAACTAAATACTCCCTCCTATCCAAAATAAGTATCGTTTTAGAGGGATTTTAATTATTCAAAATAAGTGTCGTTCACGATTTT
>JAOSBK010000009.1:7530351-7558155 GCA_027568895.1 Erythroxylum shatona | reverse complement strand
TATCTTTAATTTTTCAATTAAACAATTTATAATCATAGATCAAGATTAGCGTCTAGCAACACATCATGACTATCCAAATATTTAGGAATATCAAAGTAGTTTTGACTAATCTTTCCGTATATAATCCTTCTGTATAATTTAATCATTTCATCATACAATGTTTCACTCATTAAAAAAAATCATACAATGTTTCGATTAGATATAGAGCATAAAATTAATATCTACTCTATTTTGAGTCTAATCAAATTAGTTCTCTGCAATTAACTATCGATTCAATTAATGATATTTGTAAACTATTTACAAAATATCATTTCACCATGGCTAAGTATTTTTTGAATTAATACTAATTGAGAACAATGAAGCATTTTCCCTAATTACTTTAGGGTGATGAATCCTATCTTGATCACTCAACTATCTCCATATAATTCATGCTACATCTAATGACTACCGATTAAACGACCTATGATTAAATATATCATAAGTAGTATCAAAATATGGCAATCCTTATACAAGATAACTTTGATAACCTTAAGTCAAATGATCACTTATACAAAGGATCACTTATACAATCATCACAATGAGAATTCCATAGGCATACAAGTAATGTTCCAAATAGATTTCTCATATCGGGTCTGTTCAGTGAACTTATTCTATAGCAAGCACATATACCTTTGTTTAAGTATCTCTATACTTTAGCCTATGAGATTGACCATTTCCTTCATAAGGAAAAATAAAAACATGCACTAGTCTTTTATATTCTATTAATATCCATTTTTAATAAAATAATGACTAGAAATATTTAGGAATAATACATAAATGCAGTATGAATCTCATAATTATAATCTCATTATAATTTTATTTGCAATGTACAATTATCCCATGGACTTTATCATATACATCTAAACATGTACCAGATAAAGAATGTCTTTAAATAATTTTTCACTAAACTACAACCAAAGTGATTGGCTGTAGGGTATAAAATAACAAATGTAATATCCTATTATCCTATGTTAAGGGTTAGAACCCTAGAATAATATACATGAGAGATTATTAAGAAGCATTTCATACTCATACATAATATAATATACACACACAATATTTAAGTGGAAGATTGGAGAACCTAACTCATACTAGTAAGTGCCTCATCTTAACTCATTTTAAGTCTAATCCAAGTCTCCATTTAAGTAAGAACAATGATTTATCAGAGACTGGTCAGGGTGCCACTTCAATGATTTTATAGACAAAGTGCTCACCTAGAAGTTTGAATAGAAACACCTCTTCCTTGTTTGCCAAGTACATCTTCTAAACTATATTTGTCACAATAGTTAAATGCCCCTTTGTGCATAATAAGGTATGCAAGTCTTTTGTCAACGAAAAAGTCAACCAAAATATTGTTCTTTTTTCTTCCTTGCTTTAAGATCTTTATAGGAAGAAAAAAATTTCTGCTATTACGATCGTTTGCATCCAAAGAAGGGATATATGTTAGATTGTCTAAAGAGAACTCTTCCACCAACCCAAAATGAGTTTACATGTGCCAAGGACGTTTGAGATATAAGAACACAGAAGAAAAAAGAAGGCTTACGACCAAAAAAACAGAAAGCCTATTCACAAGTACATTTGCTTTAGCAAAATTTGATCCGAAAACAACCCAATTTCCTATAGGAAAATGTCAACGAAATATAGCTGCAAAAGAATTCACAAAGAGAGGAAAAAAGAGATTAAGAGGATAGAGGAGACGATATGTATAAACTTCAGTTACATGCTCAAGGGGTTGTTTATAAATTTCCATTGTCTTCCAACGATGACTCGGAGGCAGAATCATCCAACGTTGATGTTGATACGGTATCACTATCAGAGGTTCCTGGTGCTTTGTCCTCAATTGGTTGTTTCAGAAACCAATACATAATGCTCGCGGTGAGTGTAAGAATCATCTTCTGATTTACCTGAAGCAGGCATTTGCGTTTAGGTGCTTGAACAAAACAGAAACAATAATAAAATATAGTAATGGAAACTAAAGTATCGTAGTAAACGATGCCTGATAGAGGCATTACAGTGTCAATCTTGTCTACAAAGTAAATAAATATACTTGCAACTTTTTAAGCACCTCAGTTATGTCTTCAGGAAGTAAAAATATTGAACATCCCAACTTCCTCGCAATACTGATGATGTAGGATGCATTCATTTTTTTCTGTTCATCTGCATTGATTCCAAGTTGGCAAGCACATAATTTAGCTAGAAGTAACTTTGGAAACATACCATTTCCCACAACATTTAGAAAAGGCGTACCAGTCACTCCTTTTGTGACAAGACTCCAATTTACTGCTCTGGGCTGAACAGCGCTAAGCAACTCAAGGAAAAAAATTCCATCCGACAATCTTTTATCCTGTAAAATTCCAATAGGAAATCACTAGGAACATCCATTATCACCAACTTTCATTTTTGCTTACCGTCTTTGATAAAATCAAGTTTATCTGGAAGAATTAGCTAAATTTCCCAATCATCAGCTCATATTACTGTTCTAGTCTTACTGAACAAAACAAATCATCAGCTAAAACTCGGTCAATATGCTTCGCAAACAATGCGAGTTTGTTAAATATAAGCATTTGTCTAATGTTTCATATGTGCAACAACTTCTCGTAAAGCATCGTCTATGATTAAACTTCAAAAAATTAAAGTCAAATTCGTTTTGACTGCATCATATAATTGAGTAAGCCATAACTTTTACCTTGAAACTTTCCATACGACTCTGGCTTCCAGAGTTGTTCACTTTGGTATTAGCCCATTGTAGAATGTCGGCATCAGTAATTTCCTTTCCATGGGAATGAAATCTCAAGTTCTTCAGAAGTTGGAGAATGTTATATCTCATCAGCTGCCAGAGATAAGCTAAAAAGAATAACAAAAATTAGTTTGAATCTAACAAGACTACCCAGCTGTATACTGATGGAAGTTGAAGGACGTGAATAAGATATCTGTGGCAAATAAATTACACCAAACATTAAGTAAACTTAATACCGACATGGATCATACCTAATATCAACTTTTTATTTCCTTGTACGATGTCATTTCCAGCAACATTGACCAGGGAAAATTTTAGTTGTTTTCCAATTTTCACAACCTGGTTGCAGTTTTCTACTTTTCTGAATGGCAATTTGATAGGAGGTTTATTTGCAATCTTCCAATTAACAATTCCTGGTGAAATCTTGTCAAGTGTCTCAAGTAGAATCCACCTGGAAAGGAACATATACTTTAGTCAGATTGGAGTTGAATATTGAAGTAAGAACTATATCCAGATTTTTTTAAAAAAATACATTGTGGACTTCCTATTCTGTTCTCATCACCATACTTGAATTGTTAACAAAGATCAAACCTGTGCCTTTGAATGGGATAGAACATGATAGACTAAATTTGTAGTTGAATGGGTGTGCGCAAAGCACCATAATTGATGGAGAGAATTTATTATGCTCTACTGACCCATTTCTGAGATCTTCAAACACATTGTCAATATAGCTTGAGTTTCCATAACTATTGATCCAAAATCGAAATGCCCTCTCTTCTCTGGAGATTTGTGCATCATCTGGCGAAATCTCGAGAAAAGATATCTGTTGCGTTTGAGTTGAAAGTCCATTCCTGCAGACACGAAATAGCTATCAGCTTCCCTGGTTCTGATTCTAGGGCAAATACGTTACAATTTCAATTAGCATTTTGCTTGAGAAAAGGCCCACTCTCACCTATGCTGAAAAATATGTGCAACAAAGGCAAGGTTAAGGTTTGGAGAGCCCTCGACAATATCCTTAGCAGTTAAGTATCTCTTACAACCCATTCTGTCTGCATGTTCAAGCACTAACTTTGCCCTTTGTAAAGTATCTTTCACAGTCAGTGAGGATGGATTACTATACTCGGGTGCAAGAACATTTAAAAGGTGAGCATAAGCTTCTGCATCCTGCAAGCAGAAGATTCTACAATTAAATACTAACACATCATGATTTCAATTGATTTTCATTGAAACCTTTGACAATCACCAACTCATGTCTTCAAGACAATAATCATGCTACAGTAGAGAAGTAAAGCAAGACTGAAATGTAAATTTAGTAGTCAGGGGAATGTCGCATCATGGTCATTTAGAATATTTAACTTGGATATAATCTACCTTCACATCAGAAGAGAAGTTTGTAACTATTTTCTTGTATCCTGATTTCTTCAACTGGAAGTTCATCCACCTCAATAAGATCTTCTCCGGAGGTAAGCTCATCAACTCTTCAACTTCCTGTTTATTTAGGAAGCATATTGAACTATCAAAGGTAAAATCCATCATGTAGTCATTACAAAAATATTGAAGGGTACTATCAAAGGTAAAATCCATCATGTAGTCATTGCAAAAATATTAAAGGGTGCTAGACCAGAGGTAGCACCTGACTATCAGAAACTAACTCCACCAGTTGAGGTGTTTTTTTCAAATTCAGGTCTGCCAAAAGTTGTATCTGATCAAAATGGAAGAGAGAAGGTTAAACAATGTGCCCTACATAGTATAAACACTAACAGACATTGCATTCCACCTTCATTTCCATAAAACTGAAGTCTCAGGGAAATTCAATGGTAAATACAACTATAGTTAATCTAATAATACTTAACAACAACATTTCATGCCTCACAACCCTCTCAAACAAACAAATTTTCAAGAAAAGTTATAAAAATCTTACTTTAATGATTTGAGAAATTACTCCGAGCACAAGATGCCGCTGAAAGTGGAATGAAAAAGACTTGAGTATTATTGAAAGCAATAGATGATTCATATATAGAAAGAAAGGCCTGTGTATACCACATACCCTTCCTTCAATGAAGTCCTGAGTCCCAATATTGACTACAGTACATCCAATAGCCTTGGCAGAATTGAGACAGAGTGTATGGTTTTCATTTCTTTCCCATGGATTAAGCACTCTCTTAGTATTGATAGTCCTTTCATCAATTGTACCGGGAACTGCTACATTAATTAGTTTACTGCACCAGAAGAAATTATATATTTAAATTTTGCATCCAGCAGCAACAATTAGAAAAATAACAGAGGGACCATGTTAAGAAGAAGAGTAAAGGATAATTACCAAAGGAGAACACCATCCTTTGCAATTTCAAAGAGATCATTAGTCGAAGGATCAATGGGGAGGTATCTCTTTAAGAAATCATCTTCTGCAAGGTAGTTGTTGATGTGGGCTACATAAGATGCCTTCTCAGATTCACTGATGGTATGAAGCAATGTAGTGGTTGCAGCTTTAAGAAATGCAGACGAGTTCTTCGCTGCACTCCCTATCCTTGCACTGGCATGTCCTTGAAGTTTCAAGTATACCTGCAATTAAGAATAGATTAACTTGAAACATCCACAATCATTCGTACAGACTATTTAAAGGCTCCTTTCTTTGATGAATAATACACTGAATTCCTCCTAACTTCTCTATTGTTTCATCTGTTTTGCTACTACTCCTATCTGCTATATTGACTAAACATCATCTAGAAAAAAATGACATCTTCACTGATGTCTGTGACGAAATCAGTTAAATTATCAGAAGGTTAAATCGAAGTCTCACAAGAGTAAAAGCGAGAACACAAGATGTAATATCTCCAAGTTGATCTCAAATCGAGTAATAGATTGAAATCGAAAGACTACAAAAAGGAGAGGAAGAAAACATATCAAACAAGTGGCAAGGAGAGAGAGAGAGCATATTCAGACCTTCAAGAAGAACTCGAAATCAACCTCGTCGTCAAGGTTCTGATACGCGTCCTGAATAAGAGAAGCTCTCTCTTCTTCGGTCAGAATCTCGCCAACTACTTTCAACCTCGACATCCTGGAAGGCAGGTCCCTTAGCGTCAACTTTCCACTCTCTCTCCTCATGCTCATAAACTTGGTGACGAAACGAGAACAAAGAGGCAGATCAGGAAAACGAGGAGAAAAAAAGAAAAGGAAAAGAAGAAACTGTGTTACAGGAAGCGTACATGGGACTTGAAGCTGCGAAGCTCGACCTGAGTGAACTGGTTCTGGAGCCATGGATCTGATACCAGGATGCCAACGTAACCTGACATGGTGAACTGATATTTGGAAAATCTGATTTAAAATGCTCTTAGTTTATATATGGAAGGTGTTGCTTTTAGCTTACTGAAACTCCAAATAATTAAATTTGAGTTCTGCGCTCTCTTTCTTGAATCTTAAATTTGAGTTCTGCTCTCTCTTTCTTGAATCTTGAGTTGGGGAACAAGGATTATGGAAGGCAAGGTGGGTGAACTGGGAAGGCTAACGTTGCAGTGTGTGAGTGAGAGTGAGACGCGAGCTGTCATAGTTCCAAATCATAGAATTCAAATTATGACAATTGTGTCCCTGTCCCTCCCTCCTCTTCACTCCACTGGTGTGAATAGGATTGGAGTAGGTGGTGGATGTGGGGGCCATTCTATTTCTTGGGGGAACCTATTCGTCGTTCTCTCCGTTCAAGTTTTAGGGTTGGTATTTCCAATTTTAGAAGAGTAGACATTACGTTTCACTGCATATCCTTAAC
Organism: Erythroxylum shatona; assembly: GCA_027568895.1. Lineage (NCBI taxonomy): Eukaryota > Viridiplantae > Streptophyta > Magnoliopsida > Malpighiales > Erythroxylaceae > Erythroxylum > Erythroxylum shatona. The sequence continues at coordinate 7,551,619 of JAOSBK010000009.1, read as the reverse complement.
GTAGATGCCATTCATGAAGGCTTGCCAGTTCTTCCAGAGGTCAGTAATTCATATTCTCGTCTTTAGTTAATATAAATTGTGCATGTATATTGATTATTGAACCGAATCATATTGGACATATAAGTAATTACGCAGAGGTGTGTGGCCGTGAGAAAGAGGGTGATTGTGGCCATCATGTCTAACTCTAACCTCACCCCAGAAAGCTGGCCCGCTTTTGAAAAAGTAGACTTGATAACTTAACGGTCGTCTTTGACGTAAACAACTTTTGAACTGGATGATCCAAGCAGAAGCAGTTTAAACATCTTTCCACCTATGCGTACCTTCTACAGATCAATTTGGAACTCATTATATATATATATATATTTCTATTTCTATTAGAGACATTAGGAATAATTTTTTGTAATTTGTAATAATATTTTCACGTGTATCCTATAAAAGTAAGATTACATGTCCTCTTAAAGTTTAAAAAGAAGAATAATAACATAAGCCAATGAAAAGGGTTGAAAATTAAAAACGTGGGGGAGACCTAGAAGTGGAAATGGCAGTGGGTTAAAACTAAAGGAAAGAAAGAAGAAGCATGTGACGGAGGGACCAGGCGGGGAGACATGGATACCAAAAGAAGTGTTTATGATAAGATAGGATGGTGATACAAAAGGTTACCTTCTTATTCGTTTAATATTAATGCCAGCCAGCTCTCGTCATAAACCCTAGTCGCCCATTACCCGTGCGACCACCATCCCTTCTATATACGTTGTTTCCAATTAAAACTCTCCATTTGATCAATCACCACCCCTAAAGATCAACTATTTTACTTTACATGCAAACACACCGGGGCTTCATCAAAGGCCATTCACAATACCAACTTCATTAACCAAACTGGAAGGTTACCTTCATTTTTCTTTCTTAAATATATATTAACTCAACTGCCAAAAGAGAGTGTCAGTCTCCTTTATACCAGCTTTTGATCAGAAAAGTTAATAGGAGTCCTGCAGTGGGTAATTCAATGTTTTCTTCAAAGAGAGGCAACGGAGAACACAATGAAGTTGAATAGACTACCAGGAGCATGAGATGACAGCATGGGTGAGGGTGAGCTGAAGAGAAACTAGACAACGCGTAGTGTTAAATCCAAGTTGGTGGGAGTATTACTATGACGCATATACGATTTGCTTTACCAAAAAGGTAAGAAGGGCCAGAGGTTGGGAAAATAACTGGGCCAATATTCAGCAATCCTTGCTGTGTTTGCTTCTACTCCTTTAACAACAAAGCGATCATTAGCAAGGTCAGCATCGGTCCCAATTCCCACATGACAATCTACTCCTCTTAACTGGAAGAAAAACCAATCTTCATCATTATGCAATAAAGGGATGATTCCACCAGCACATATCACATATGACGACCTGATTAAGTGCTGCATAATTGAAATGCAATTAAAGAAATTCCACCTCACAGGTTAATACTAATGTGAAACTCATTTCATGGACTTGATGCAACCTTTTTGTAGGTTTGAAGATATCACTAAAACAATTCCAGAAATGACATTGCATTGACAAGTGATTGATTATCTCAGTTTTCCATCAGGTCTTCTACTGCAAGCATGGCTACATAATTTTTTCTCCAGGTAATACTTTCACTTACTTCTATCAAACTTCAATCAGTGCACCACGGTCAAAATTTCGGTCGGAACTGTTGCTTCAATTATCTCAAGAAGAAAATCCTAGAATGCTATTTCCTGGAGAACATGAAGCGTCTTTTGGTGAACCTGGATGCAGGAAATTTTAGTTAAGATGAGCTAGTCATTAGGATTACACAAACTAAACTTTGCACAAACAAAAGATCCCAATTTGAAGAAAAGATAAACGAAATCCCCATGTGAAGTGTTCAAAGAACCATACAAGTACAAATACCATCCAACGCCCAACCCAGTGACCAAAATATGCACTCAAAGAGTATAAACCCAAAAAAAATGGTGAAAGAATTTACCCATTCTAGATGTTGTGCTGTAATCCCAGAGATATTTCCTGAGTATATGCCACCTAAAACCTACCAAGTCCAAGTATATGATATCAGCCATAAACAATGCAAAAAGTACTCAATAATCAGTCTGACGTTGGAGAATTATACGATTTTGGACACAGGTAATACCTTTGTGACGGTCTCAAGAAAGATTCCAGGTCGCACTGGAAGTGGTTTTCTACCAGTGATACTCCCCTGTTAGTTTATAGTAATAAGATCAATAATACAATGGACACCAGAAAATTTGAAGACTTAGAGGAGTCCAAGATTCTAGTAACGTTAAACAGCATTCAAAAACACTATGATTAAGATAACACAGATGAAAATAAGCAATTAAGTGAGCCCAAGCATACCCTTCCTGCAATTCCACCATAAAATCTTTCACCACTAGTGTCTTCTTCGCCACTGGTAGGATCTTCAGCACCTTCATCTTTTCCTAGCATGACATTTTTTATCATATCCTGGACAGTCTTCCCAGGTTTCAATGCTACCAGTTTGGTTAAGAAGTTCACCTGTGTTGGGAAGTCATTAGAAGCACTGATTCTTAGAAAACAAAAGATGCAATCAACATCAAGCAGCAATTTTTAGAGTGTAAAAAAGAAAATGGTCATGACATCAAATTTAGGCCAACAGAAACAGCCAATTGTGTGGACGTGTAATACAAACAATAAAACAAGAAAAAATGAACACCTCAGATTCAGGTAGTGTGCTAAAACCACGATCATTTCTTTCATCAAGAATGCCACCTCCCATCATGTTCCTGGCTTCCTCTCTAATTAAAACAAGCCTTGCTAGTAGTTTTCGATCTGGAACAACAGGTCGAGTTTCCATAGCCTGGCAGAGAATTAATGAATGTAGAATTAGTTAATGTTTGAGGAAAAGCTAACTTTCAATGTAAAAGAGCCACTTTATGCAACAGAATTCAGGCTATTAAAACTGGAGCCTCAAATTGAACCATGCTCATGGATAAAGAGATCTGGTGGAACCAAATGACTCAGCCAGCTCTACAGCGAGCAAGCCAAGCCAGGCTAGATGCCAATGACACAAGGACCCAGTTTGCATATTCCACAACACATGCATTTGAGAGAGAAAGTATATGATGAAAGATGACAACACAGACCATTGCTACTTGAATTCCTATCCAATCGAATGTCCTAGAATGCTTCAATTAAAACTAATATGTACAATAATTACCTCTAACAAATCATCTGCCTGGTTAGCAATATCATTCAGATTTGTCCCAGGAATATGAACTTTTGTGCCATCTTTACTCTCAAAGACACCACCACCAGCGGCAACCCTCCGTAATAGTTCGTGTCTGCTGTCTTTCTCGGGCGTTCTACACAATAAGCCAATCACTTGAACCTAGAATTGAAAGAAATCAGCACTTTAGTGCCTTGAAATACATAAACACAACTCTTGCGTTGCAAGAAGAAGAAACAGCCTCTGAGAAGACTCTTACTTGAGGGGGGCACTTTTTTGTTAAATGGGACAATACAGTCTCCTTTATGACGTCCAAAAGTGATTTTCGCTGAAAGAAACAACACACCAATTGTCAAAATCAACAGATAAATCTTGCAGTCATCAAAAAAGAAGGGAAAAATTATATAAAAATGCTATATGACAAAAGTAACTTACATACTATAATAACATTAGCTATGAATCCAAAGAGAAGCAATTTAATTTCCTACAGCCGTTAAAACATGGGTGGTGCACCCGGCTACTGAGTCTTACAGGAACTCATATATTTCTTACTAGGACTTCCTACAGGCCAACAGCAGGGCAGAGAGGCACCATATGGTTGATTCAACATCTGACTGAAACTGAGAACTGACTAGAGCAATAACTTTTTGAAGTTTTCAACAACATTCACCCATGTCAAATTAGCAATGCAGAGACACCTGATTGTGGAATTTGCTAAGCTTAAACAGATAGAACTTAAAAGAATGCTTAACAGTAGGTCTTTTCTAATTCAATAAAGGTCAATAAACATTTCCATCTTCATAAAGTAAGCACATGACTACAATCTATGTCATCTAACAACAATTATAAATCACATTTCAAGGAGGTCGCGCAAAAAATTGAGTGCCTCCAATAAGAACCAAGCCAAATTTGGCCGTGGTGTTCATGTAAATTTTCCTTTCTCGAAGAGCAAGATGAATTTGTACATTCCAGTCCAACTTTATCAACCTTATACGTTTATAGAAAAATGGAGAATGAGGAGAAACAGGAGGTACCCTTTTGTACACCCAAAACCACCACCTACATATCAGATTCTACCACCAATTTTGAAGAGCACATTCTTCTAACTTGTTACAGTTGCACACATAACGCTACCCACTCTGCACGGCCAAACTTACAGACTCCAAGGTTAATAGCAGAACTGCGAATCCAACGCCTACTGGCATCTCCTTAAAAATAGGTCAAAGTAATGACCGCAAACAATGAGGACGGTTCTAATGCCCAGACTTGGGGAAAAAGTATCACCCTATTTTAGTTAAACATAAAATTCAAAACAACATTCACTGTCAAGCAAGTTCACGCGTCACTGTAAACATATTTTCTCAAAGTTGAGTGTAAAGCACTGTACAGGATAAGAAACAAGAATCCATAGAAATGCCAAGAATCACACAGTAAATTTACAACAATACCATATCATCTTGGTCCTTTTCGGCCATTTGAATCATGTAATCCAAAGCCATCATAAACCCCGATTCCATCTCATCGACTCTTTTCCCTATGACTCCTTGTGCAGCCAATTCAACCGCCACTTTTTCGGATGTTTCATCCATGTCCATGTCTTGCAACTGTACCGCGAACACATTTGGCAATTGGCAGACAATAAATAGCCGTAATTTCCAAATTTTCCTGTCCTAAAGCTTAAGAGACTAAACAATCATATTCAAATAATCCTTTAAAGAAAGACACACAAATAAAAGAAAACTAGAAAGAGGGAGATGTAAATTAGAAACTCACCAGGGTTATCATTTCTTGAAGGACAGAAGTGACCTGTTCACCACCTTTAAGCAAAGCTTCATTACGAGAATTGTCCGGTTTGTCGTTCCATTCTTGTTCGGTTCGAGTCCTTCCATCTTCAACACCCAGTTTTTCATTCAAGTAATCGCCACCCACCTCATAACTTGTACAAAAGGCTAAATATTGTCCCTGTTTGTTGGGCTGCTTAAGTTGACACTGGTATTGGCTTAACAAGGATGGTAGTTTTGAGAGGATTGAAGGGAAAGAGGCAAGACTATTAGGAATGGAAGTCGTTGGGGTTGTGTATGATGATGATAAGCAGGAGCAGAAGCGCAACATTTTGAGGGTTTACCGGTGGGTTGGGGTTTTGGATTGAGGAAACTTCCGTAACCTTTTGTAAACAATTTTCTTTATGACCAGACAAAAACAAACACGCCGTCTGTGGGAATCGAACCCACGACCACACGGTTAAAAGCCGTGCGCTCTACCGGCTGAGCTAAGACGGCACATGAAATGGAGGAAGCTGTCTTCTAATGAAATCAATTAAATTTCTCTGTGAAACCACTAACTTTACGGAAAAAAATTGATCATGTAACATTTGACTCTCTAAACTGTTTTTTAATCAAATTATCTTAAACTTTTTTGAAAAGTAACCTTTAAACTTTATTTTTATTATCGACAAAGCAGTAGATAATATTAATGTATAAACTCCAACGAGGGATGACAATGAACTTATCCACGCCCAAATTCACGTATTTTCAATGGACTATTTAGGCTTAGATCGATCAAAGTTGAACTATTCTAAGTAAATTAATTACATAATAAAATATTAAATTTTACTAAATTTTGCAATTCTAACTCAAATTTTAAATGTGAAAATAAAATGTTTAAAATTTTAATTTTTATAAAAAATTTGACGTTGGTTTTTTCATTAATATTACTGAGATAATAGGTTACAGTAATCAACATCTTTGCCATGTAAATAACTTACATTTGTTAAATTAAAAACAATTAGAAAACGCTTGAGTCAATCTTCTACTCAAACCTACATTTCTTGCTATGTGAAAATCACTTCCCAATCCATTTGATTCACCACGTAGAAATCATTGTCCAGACTCATTTCTTCAATGTTTGGAAGGAAGTGCTTACAAGACATAGCTCTCACTTTTTAACCAGTAAAAATTGACAAGCTTATTCACAAAAGTGTCCATTTTTTTAAAATATAAGGGAAAGAAAACTAAAAGCGACTATCTCGCAAAGTTTAGACCCCTACTAACAAAGGATTCTACTGTACAGAGCTCCATTCATGTCTCGATATAATGCATCCAAAATGCTCGTTAGAGACTCCTAAAGAACATACAGACCCGATTCTGCTGAAGAGGTTAAATGAGTCAAAAGTATCCATTAATCAAATGACCATCAACGCATGTCATCGTAAAAAGCAACAATGAAAAACCCCAAAAATCATTACAGGATAGGAAAGAAGGAGGGGTTTAGGTTTGACATTATTTTTTTGTATTTTATTTATTTGTTCATGGAGACAGATAAGCCAAATTTGGATATTGAAACAAAAGTCGAAAATGGAAGTAAGAGAAAAGAATGACATAAATCATGTCCTATGCTTCTTTTTTTTATTTCACTACCATTGTATGTCACCAACACAACATCACAAATTCAATTTGGCAGCGGAGGAGCATCGAGAAGAATGGAGTTAATTAGTAATTTTAAGATGGTGAGAAATGTCATGTTTGGGTATAAGAGTGAATTAGGTTTTTTTTCATATTTTTAATTTAACAACTACAATTTACTAAAATAGAAAACAAGGTGTATGTCTCATCCTTGTGACAACAGTGCTAGTTAATGTGGCATGTCATATCAGTAGCATTAACAGAAAGACTAAAATAGGCTATTTTTGTGAAAAAATAAAAATTTATCACTTTATTACCATTTTACAAAGTTTGGGTCAGAATTATAAAATTAAATAAAGTTTAGGATTTTTAATAATTAACCTTAAAAAATAATAGACTCAAAAGTAAAAAAAAAAACAACTTTACTAAGAGCTGCACTTTTCCAATAACAATGCAGTTAAAGAAAGTTATTATAACATTAGAAAAAACAAGTTGACTCAAATGACCAATCATTATAAAGGATAACATGTAAATGATATAATGATATGAACTATTATAGGAATAAATATGGAGTTAATTTTCTTGAACTTTGATACAAAGACATCATTTTGTGAGTATATATAATCATTTTCTTTTGTCTAAAACAACAATATTTGATGTTATTATTGTTTCTTATGCTTGTCCTAACCATCATCAACAACCTCCATTTGCTATTACTGCTACCTTTCTCAATCACTAGTAACCTGGTTTCTCCATCAAGGGTGGCTTTGGAATTTCATCTTTTCCCTCTTTTGTACTTGTTTAAAGTAACTACTTTTTGGTTTCTTTCCTGCCTATGCTATTTTTCCCCTCCAAATGGAAATTTTGGGGCCAACTGCTAACCTTAAGTAGTGTACCTCTATTAAATGCCCCCTCTAACCTAAAACCTCCTTATCAACCCCCACTATTTCCTTCACCACCTTTCCCCTCAACTAACCCTTCTCCTCCTTCAACTAACTAAACCAATCAAGTCAGACAATCAATAAGATGGACTCCATCGTAAATTTTTCCTTAAAGCAACCTTTAGTGATGGAATTATTTCTACACTTATTGCTCTTCTACAAGCAGGAGCTTTAACCTAGTCTTCCTCACTAATTGGATACTTTCTGGATATGTATTTATCATTTCCCTTTGTTAATGTTTGGACAATCTCAAAATGGGGGAAGTTTGTTCTTGAAAAATGTTGTTAATTGATGATGAATGCTCTATTTTCAAATTTCACAAATCAGCTAAACCTTATCTTGGATTAGACCATGAAAAAATTGATATTTTTCCTTTCCTCTTAAATGTTGGACTATTGAGGCGTTATGCTTTTTGGCAAGTGCATTAAGAAGATTCATTAGCCTTGATGCTCAAACTATACAGCTTGAAATAATTGGATATGTCTGAATATGCATCCAAGTCATTATATTAGCCTAACTTCCTTCCTTAATAATATTTAAAAAAAACTTTCTAAAATTGGGAAGCTAGAGGATCATATAGTGTAGCTCACATACCTTAGAAGCTAATGTAGTCTAAAATATAAAGCCTACTAGAATATTATTCAAAACTGGCACCTATAATGAAGTTGTAGGATTTCTAGATGATCATAGAGAAGGCAATAATGATGATCAGTCTAAAGTCGCTGAAACTAATCCTATGTTAATGCAAACTACAACCACTCCTGAAATACAAACTTCACAGATTAATGAGCCAATGGAATCTTCATAGGTTACTAAGCCAATAGAGACCACCACCTTGGCTAAACTCCCTAAAGAAATTACATCTAATGCTTAGTCTAAGCCTCAGCTAGTCCCTAAGTATATTAAAACAAAGGAGGCAAATTATGCTCATCTTCAAAGGGAAGGAAAGGAATTGCTTAATTCCTCATTGAATAAAGCCATAAAACACTTAACTATGTCCCTGGATAATTCAAAACCCACTTTAACATCCAACATTTCCAAGGTCATAGAAATAAGTCAAAAAAATGATTTCTAGTACTAAGCCAAGAAGGAAATCAAATAGGAAAAAGAAGGTCCTCTTAAACCTCTTAATATGTCTTTGTTAATATGAGACATCAAAAGAATGAATAATCCTCAAACAAAGCAAGATGTGAAAGGTGTCATTTTAAAAAAGAAACCTATTTTTATAGGTCTTCTTGAAACAAAAATAAAAGTTGATAAGTTGAAGGAAGTGCCAAGTTTTTTAGGTAGCAACTAAAGTTACATTTTAAATCACTCCCACCATTTATTTGGTAGAATTGCAATTGTTTTCAACCATGCACTTATCCAAATCACTAAGGCTTTTAGCTTAGATCAAGTGATCCATCTCAATTGCTAATCACACCTTATCACTTTCAACTTCCTTGTATCCATTATGTATGCCTTTGACTTCAGTTTGCAAAGGAATTTCCTTTGGAATGATTTGTATAATCTTTAGCTAGGAATCAAAGCCCTTGGCTCCTTATAGGTGATCTTAACTGCATATTACATGCTAATGAAGCAGAGGGATTAACAATTACTAAACATTTGTCTAAAATGGAACTTAGTTCCATTATTAATGTATATAGGTCACTAACTTGAACTTAATAGGTCAATTATTCATATGGTCTAACAAATAGTCAGGGAGCACCTTCATAAGGAAAAGGCTAGACATATCCATGGTGAATAAGGAAGGGTTACTTAAATTCCCTCCAACTCTGTGCAATTTGGTCTACCTTTATATTATAATCACTCCACTATGGAGATTAAAGGTATGGATAATTTTATTCACATCAAAGCTCCTTTTAGATTTTACAACTTCATACTTCAAGTTGAAGGATTCTAAGAATTGGTAAGGAAAGTTATGAATAGCTCCATCAAAGGATTTAAAGCTTTCCAATTAAACCAAGCTAAAAAGCCTTAAAGAGGGAAATCAAAATACTAAAAGGAGGTTTAGGTAGAGGCTACATGCGACACCTTAAGATTATGTCAAAAGAGCTTTATAAAAATCCTTTAGATGACATAAAATTACAATAAAAGTAGGCCCTAAACAACTATGCCCTTATCTTATTAAATTAATTGGAATTATCCCTTTTTTGGATATATTTTGGTCTTTAAACAGGAAAATTAATGTTTGATTTGATTTCGGAGATGAAAAATGGATATTGCATCAAATTGGGACATTATTGGTGATAATCACGAATTTTGGATAAAGTGGGCATATTACTATAGTGGATAAGGCGAGATCAACCCTAATGCTATATTTACTTAAAGAGTTAAAATTTAATTAGGAAACTTCTTTCTATCCCTATTATGAAGAGATTAGGATTTCTTTTAAATAGGCATTTTTGCAAGATAGGATAAGATTAGGTTTAAAGTAGGAAAACATTATAAAAGGGCCTTCTTTCACCTCTCTCTACGAATCAATCACACTTCTTCTTACTTTTCACTCAATTTTTCATCTTTCTTACATTTTTATATTAGAAATAAAGCCATGTGTGGCTAAACTCAATTATTCTAATTCAAGGGGATTCAAAACTTTAGTAGTAACTTTGTGAAGTTTTATTCTAAACTTTTATTCATGTTTTAACTCAAGTATTTCTTGTTTTTAATTCTTATATTTCATGAATGATTAATATTAATTAATCTAACAAATTAATTTAATGTTTGTTAATCTATAGCTATCCATAAATTCAATGATCCATAATTGTCATTAAGGATTACTACAAGTAGAAAATGGATTATTTATGAATCTGCATATTTAACTTATGATAAACAAGAAAACTAAGTTAATAGTTGCATCTATTTAAATGATTTAATTTGGGGTTTAGTCTTTTTCACTAATATTATTGCTATCATTTAATTGATATGGAATGCTATCACATCTAGTTAATTGATGGTAAGTTTAGGTTTGGATGTTGGGTTAGAACCAATTAATTTAGGAAAATTTAACACTTATTATGACTATCCTATTATGTTTCAGAATAACTACTTGAATTGTGACAATTATTCTTCTTAGACCAACGATCCATGTTATAGTTAGATGATATCTTTCCCTTATATTAGAGTTTGGTATTCTTGAATTTCTCACTTTTATATTCATTTGATTTAATTTGATTTCTTGTTAATTTTAGTTAATTAATCAAAAACCCTACTTTATTTTATTATTTGAAATTAAGAACTTATTGTTTAATTCTCTTAGGATTCGACTTGGTTCCATAACTTCTACAAAAAATTAGAGGATCATAATTAATTTTGAGGGCTTCAACAACCGATCAAAATTTGACGTAGTTTTTAATAATTGTTTTAGTTTCTTAGTTTCATTACATTATTTTACAGTTTACCACTAATCTCTTATCTTGTATGACTCGTTCTTCTTAGATAGTTGAATTACAATATGACCTAAAAATTGAGAAGCAGTGCACCGTTTAAGAAAAGAGACTAAACAAGGAAGTAGTCATTCACCTTTTGAAGTGAAAGTTGAAATAGATCTAACAATTCGTGAAAATTTTGGAAGAAAAGATGGCAAATTCTGACATTAGAACGTTGAGGGAGTTAGAAGCACCAAATCAACACCCTTATATATACGAATTTCAAATATTGAGGTAGATTTCAAATTGAAATATGATTTGATTCACTTACTCCTTATTTTTCGTGGTCTTATAAATAAAGATCCATATAAATGCCTCAAGGAATTTTATATTGTCTAATCTATAATGAATCCACAAGGGGTGACAAAAGAACAAATTAATCTCTGAGTCTTTCAATTCTCATTAATAGATAAGGGATAGGATTGGCTATATTATCTTATCGACTTAGTGACAACATGGAATGAGATGAAAAGAATGCTTTTGGAGAAGTTCTCTCCTGCATCACGAGTAGCCAATATCAGAAAGGAGATATGTGGGATAAGATAAATTACTAGAGAAGCATTACATGAATATTGGGAAAGGTTTAAGGAGTTATGTGTCAGTTGCTCACATCATCAAATTCCTGACCAACTTTTGATTCAGTACTTTTATAAAGAACTATTGCCAATTGATCAAATTATAGTTAATGCAGTTAGCAGAGGAGCTTCGATAAATAAAACACTTAAGGTGGCTAGACAATTGATATCAATTATGGCTGAAAATTCTCAACAGTTTGGGACAAGGATGGATGGAGTTGTTAAGCACATAAGTAAGGTAAGTAACATAAAACTTAAGGATAAAATTTCATGTTTAATTGCTTTAGTTTGCCAAATGACTGTAGGTCCATTACAATCGACAAGATTGTGTGGAATAAGCTCATTATTTGGACATCCTACATATATGCATGTATAGTTGCAATGAGACTCCCTTTAAGAAGCTAACACAATAGGGGGCTTTCCTAGTCATCCTCAATAAAAAAAATATGACCCTTATTCCAATCACTATAATCCGAGATGGAGGGACTATCAAAACCTAAGCTACGGAAACCAAGGAGGGCAACAACGATATCAACCTCATAATTTTAATAAACAACCTCAAGCTCTTACATATGCTCTGTTAGAGAAGTGCTCTAAAGGCAATCACCTTTAACATTTATTGTACAAATCATTTTATGATTAATAAAGGCATTTTTCATTATTTTGATGTTTATACATTTATGGATTTGATGTTGATATTAAATTGATTTAATGAAGTCCTTGATACAAAACATAACATGGAGGAAATCATGATAAGATCATGATAATGAGATTCCTATCATATGTAATTATGTTAGTATCTAAACCTTCCCTAGTCATAGGATTAATGAGGTAGGATATCATTAATCTAGATAGACTAGCACATGCTATACTCCTTAATTGGATCAAGTAATAGATCTCATAAGCTGTAGACATGAGTTGTTTAAAGTTAACATGTGGATGCTTACTAAGGGTAGTAAGTACATTGGATTGACCTACTATAAGACAATCATATGGATATTCCATTCCAGTGTCAATGATAGTCTCATCATAGCAATGATTCAAGTATCCTTTGACTTAAGGTGCTAAAGGATATCTCAGATACTAATCATGTGCTTTGACTCCATTCATTGATGCCTTTAAAGGGTTACTCATAAGGAGGTGATTGGGTACAACTTGAGGTATTCGAAGGTATTTGAATAGCCAATAAAGGATTCACCGCTCCTAATAAAAGCAGATGATACGCACAACCTCTTATAGGGGTCATTATTTGGAGTCTCTGACCAGAGCAGATATGTGTTATAAAGAGAGTCTTTAATAATACATAGAGTAATGAGATCCTCAGGACAAGATCTAATATCACTTGGACTAGAAGTGACGTAGTTAGTTTAGTGGGAGTTGACACTTTGACCGTACTCAAAACCAAGTAAGGTATAGATAGTGAAAGGATGAATTACATGACAACATTGCATATAGAAGGGTTCGTAGTCAAACTACTAACTTTCTGGTAAATTGGGGATCATGACGTGTTGCTATATACTGCTCTTGACTTGAATTAAGTGTTAATTAAAATGACCAACACAACCAAGAACCTAATGGGTCACATATATAGGAGATCCGAAGGATAAGTAAAATGGTTGTGAATGATGATTTAAGATATGAGAGAGTGTTTTAGGATTGTATTGTGATATGATCGTGGTAGAAAACGTTACATGGAATGGATTAGAAACAAGTGTTGTTAGCTGTCAATTTGGCTATTAGCTTCCTAAACTTCCATTAATGCATGCTATTTATGGTCATTAACTTCCCATAACTTCCATTAATGCATGTTATTCCTGACCATTGACTTCCCATAACTATCCATTAGTGATGAGGGTTATAGAAGGCCAAATGGTGTAGAAAATAGAGATGATTTTTGTGTATCTTGTGTAAGACACAAGTGAAAAAAAGGTTTTTTTCACATACATACTCTTTTTCTCTGTAACTCTTACGAGAGTTCTTTTCTTTGCTAACATAAAGAAAGAATTCTAGCCATCTCCTAGTGAGGTTTCATCCTTCTCTTTATATGGACTTTCATTAGAGATGGTCTATATTGATGATTGTGGTTTATAACAACCTAACGCGTAGAAGATTAAAAAATGAAGGAGATCGTCGGAAAGGTATGTAAACATCTTAAATTTCATATTTTTGTTTTCTATATTTATATGCAAGATTAGATCTTTTTTTAGGTTCCATTTCATTTTCTGCTACATATATTTGATATATATTATGTATGAGATGCATGATCGGAACCTTACATGCTCAACCTCAATCTTCAAATTAAGATTTCTTTGGATGAAATTGTTAAGCATTTGCTACTAAACTTAACAGTTTCAACTAGAAACAAGAGCAAGCCTTCAAAACTTTTAAAATTAGATCACTCAATTAGCCACCTTTATAAGTAAATTGGAAGCGCAAGCATCAAGAAAATTACCTTCTCAAACATTGGTGAATCCTTAGGTGAATGTGAGTGTAGTGACTTTGAGAAGTGGTAAGGAAATTCAATCTAGATCTTCCTTACCAATGAAGTTAGAAAGGAATGATGATGGAGAAAAGAAAGGCGAACTTTCAACTCAAGAATCAACAAAAGTAAAAGATAATTTATCTTCATAGATATTAGTTAATGCATATGTAACTCCTTTACCTAACAAGTTGGCTAGATCAAAAGACGAGGAACATGAAAGAGAGATCCTAAAAACCTTCAAAATGGTGGAAATAAATATACCATTTCTAGAAGTTATCAAACAAGTTCCAAAATATGCAAAATTCTTGAAAGAACTGTGAACAAATAAAAGGAAGTTGCAGGACAAAGGGAGAATAATTTTAGGTCAGAATGTATCATTTGTGATAAATAGAAAATTAACAAAAAATGAAAAGATCCAGATATGTTTACCACCATTCAATGTGAACACATATCTGGACTGGGATCTAAAGTCATCCCTATTCGAATGGAAATTGGCATCAGTATACCCGCTTACCACAAAATCACCTTCTTCATATACCAAGAATACATCCTTAGTTCTTCTCAAGTTCTTAAGATTATTCTTGACAGCCACCTAATCCTCATTAGGGTCTAACTAGTTTCTGCTTGTAACACTTAAAGCATACAATACATCAAGTCTAGTACATAACATAGTGTAGATGATTGATCCTATAACCGAAGCATAAGGAATCAAACTCATGCGAGTCCTCTCATCTTGTGTCTTTAGACACATAGATTTAGAGAGTGTAATCCTATGTACCATGGGAAGATAACCTCTTTAGACTGCTCCATACTAAACCTCTTTAACATCTTCTCTATATATGTAGAATGAGAAAGACCAAGCAACCTCTTAGATCTATCTCTATAAATCCTTATCCCTAAAATATAAGTTGCTTCTCCAAGGTCTTTCATAGAAAAGTTCTTAGCTAACCAAATTTTGACTGATTGCAAAGTAGAGACATCGTTTCCTATTAGTAATATGTCATCAACATATAGTACAAGGAACACGATTGCACTCCCACTAACCTTCATATACATACATGGCTCATCCAGATTTTGTGAGAAACCAAACTGTTTGATTGTCTCATCAAATTAGATATTCCAAATCCTAGATGCTTGCTTTAATTCATAAATGGATTTATAAAGCTTGCATACCTTTTCTCCATTCATGGATATGAAACCGTCAGGTTGTGTCATATACACATCCTCAGTTAGGTTTCCATTAAGAAAAGTCGTCTTCACATCTATTTGCCATATCTCATAATCATAATGAGTGGCAATGGCTAGGAGTATCCAAATGGATTTAAGCATAGCTACTGGGCTAAACGTTTCGTCATAGTCAACACCTTGCCTTTGATGATAACCTTTAGCTACGAGGCTAGCTTTATAGGTAACTACATTACCCTCTATGTCAGTTTTCTTCTGGAAAACCCATTTGCACCTTATGGGTTTTATCCCTTTGAGTGGGTCAACCAAATTCCATACTTGGTTTTCATACATGGAATCCATTTTGGATTTCATAGCTTGAAGCTATTTGTTAGATTCTGAACTCTTCGAAACCTCTTCATAGGTAGTAGGCTCATCATCTTCTATGATCAATATGTTGTTAAGTTCACTTATGAAAAATTTGTATCTCTCGGGAACATGACATATCCTACCTGACCTATGAACTTTTTGTGCGTCAGAAGGTTGAACTATTGTTTCATCTTCATGAACAATAGGCTCAGGTCCAGGCAATTGATTTGTGTCTGTTTGAACATCTTGAACTTCCACAAGTTCAATTTTACTCCCACTGTCTTCTCTTAGAAGAAACTTTTTCTCTGAAAAGACAACATGTTTTGAAACAAACACCTTTTGTTCTGAACCATGGTAGAACTAATATGATATAGTTTCCTTAGGATATCCTACAAACAGACACTCGCCAAATTTAGTTTCAAGCTTGTATGACTGAATCTGTTTCACATAAGTAGGACAACCCCAAACTTTCATATGAAAAAAATAGGGTTTCTTGTTAGTCCATATCTCATATGGAGCAACATCAACTGACTTGGATGTGATTCTATTTAATACATAAATAGAAGTTTCAAGTGCATATCCCCAAAAGGATTTTAGTAATCCCTAAACCTATCACAGACCTCACTATGTCTAACAAGGTTCGGTTTCTCCTCTCATCCATACCATTGTGTTGTGGCATGTAAGGTAGAGTCCACTGGGACAATTTTTCATTATCCCTAAAATAATCCAAAAAACTCTTGGCTGAAGTATTCACCACCTCAATCCGATTCAAGAGATTTAATACTTCTCCCAAGTTGTTTCTCAACTTCATTTTTGAAATCTTGGAACCTTTCAAAGACTTCAAACTTGTATCTTTTAAGAAACACATACCCATATCGAGAATGATCATCGATAAAGGTAATGAAGTATACAAAACTACCTTTGGAATGTATGGACATCGGATCACATACATCAGTATGTATTAGGTCTAAAATTCATCAGATGCCTTCTTTTGCTTTAAGGACTCTAGATAGGCCTTACAGTTTCTCTTCCAGTGGCCATCTTTGCCACAATGGAAGCAAGTTCCCTTCGAGGTAGTCTTCTTTGCTTTCTTGACACCTCTTTTAGGCCTTGTGGACTTCTTCTTCTTTTGGCTCTTTTTCTTCGAACCAGAAGAGTCGACCAGCATCCTAACCTTGTCCTTGCAGATAGATGGCTCAATTGCCTTGAGCATGTTAACCACTAGTTGCATGAAGCTCCTTCATGGACTCCCATAAGTTCATGGCTACGCGAGACCATTATGTGAGATTGCATTAGTACGTTCTGTTCACGGCTACACGGGACCTTTATAGGAAATGTGTGGTACATTCTGTTTATCAACCTCCCTAACTATTCGAATGTGCTTATGTGCTTATGATCTGTGAACAAGTTTGATGCATTCATGTTTTACAGTTTGTGAATTTGACTACATGAGGAGAATTTGAGAAACAAGTGTTTTATGAACTCAATGAAAATTTTCTATGACAAGTGAAGGTTTTCAAAGGTTTTGATTATTTTTCCGTCATAAACTGTTACCCACGAGCTTTCAAACTCACCCCTTTTTCGTCCCATCTTTAGGTGATAGCTAAGAGATCAAGTGATCAAGAGCCTAAGGGAATTACTCCAAATTTGTTTATTTTGTATTTTGAGTTAGTTGTGGAAAAACACAATGTTTTAGACGCGTTTCAAGTTTATTTGTTCAAAAATCTTTTGTAATTTGAGATTTTGAGATGATGATGTATTGTGGCTTGAATTGCCATTGAAGATTTATAAACCTTTGTTCTTTGATGTTAATGAAATATGAATTGTGTATGGATGATATTGAGTTGGAAGTAGATACACTTGAAAAAGTTATCAACTTGAGCATATGGTTTTTGAACATGACTTGTATACACACACACACACACACACACACACACACATATACATAAGTGAGATGTTATGGAAAAGAAAGATAGGAATTACGACTGATCAAATGTAGTTGAATGTGATGAGTCAAATGAGTTGAGATTTGAGAGTTTTATGAAGTCAATTTGGTAGTTGAATGATTATGTTCAGGGCATTCTAAATTTGCACAGTGCAAAATTTCAAGTCTTCCATAGAGGAAAATTTTGTTTTTTGAATTCAAGAGTAAATCTGTATTAATATAGGCTAAATTAGATAAAGTTGTCTTCTAGAAAGTTGTAGATTATCTTTCTAGCTTTCTAACGATATATAGTATGAAATTTTTGGACATTGAAGTCGAAAGTTATGATCTTTATAGGTGTAGATGCTCAAGAGTGTAGACTGAATAATCTTACAACATCTAGTACTATGCTTCTTTTGGTGTCACGCTTTCATCTTATTCAGCTTTTAAGTATCGTCTTGAGTTGACCTTCTGTATCTTCTTATGTTGACCTTCTTATCCAATGTAGACTAAATTGTCTGGCCTATTGTCTGGTCCAGTTCTGACCCTTTAGATGACAAAATCTCACATTGATGTCTTCATGAAAGTTGTAGATCTATAACTCCTCTTTCAAACCGTTCAAGAACAATCATAATTTGACATCTATAGAGAAAGTTATGCCAATTGTTCCGAAACAAGTTCAATGTGATTGAGGATAGAACCTTGTTTGATTCTTTCTGCCATAACCTGGTTATTCGACCTCCAAATGAAGCGATCCTTAGACCAATAGATACCCATCACATTTCTTTCTACCTCTCTAGGAGATTTTATAGCTTTTTATATTGATTTGAAAAGGGTTTGATTGAATCAAAGTAAGGGTATGGGTTAGAAGAGTATGAATCGGATATTTTATCGAACATGTTTTGGTATTTTGATGGTATCTTGATCTGTAGAGCTCTGAATGAGATTATTCTTATTTCTAAATAAACTAGAGATGTAGAGCTATAAATTATCTAAAGGAATCAAATTTTAATTTAGCCCTAAGACTTTAAATTTCTGGATGGAAGTGGAGCACAGACTATTTGCTTCAGTATAAGAATAATTCAGAAATGGGGCCCGACACTTATGGTATCAGAGAATGAAGATAAACCAAGGATGACTAATGAGGGTTAATTAGAATAACCATGCATGGTAACAAGCACAAGCACTCATTTTTATGACATCAGAGTTGGGCTCCGAAATTCAGGGTCCAACAGTAATGGTCATGAATAACATGCATGAATGAAAGTTATGAGAAGATAATGACTATGAATAACATGCATGAATGGAAGTTTGGAGAAGTTAATGACCAAATTGGCAGCTAACAACATTTGTTTCTAATGCATTCCGTGTAACGTTTTCTATCACGATCATATCGCGATAAAATCCCAAAACACTCTCTCATATCTTGAATCACCATTCAAGACTATTTTACTCATCCTTCATATCTCCTATGTATATGACCTATTAGGTTCCCGGTTGTGTTGACCACTTGAATTAACATTTAATACAAGTAAGTCAATGGCGGTGTCTAGCAACACGTCATGACACCCCAATTTACCGAAAAGTCAGTGGTTTGACCACGAACCCTTCCATATGCAATGTTGCTATACAATTCATCCTTTCCCTATTTAAACTTAGAGTATAGTCAAAATGTCATCTCTCACAAGACTGACTACGTTACATCTAGTCCAAGTGATATTAAATCTTATCCTGAGGATCTCATTATCCTATGTATCATTGAAGAATTTCTTTATGACACATATATGCTCTGACCAGAGACTTCCAAGTAATGAACCCGATAAGAGGTCGTGGGTACGATCTCCTTCTATCAGGAGTGGCGAATCCTTTATTGGCTACTCAATTACCCCTGAATACCTCAAGCTCTACCCAATCGTCACCCTATAAGTAGCCCTTGAAAGGCACCGATGAATGCAGCCAAAGCATAGGATCAATATCTGAGATATTCTTGAGCACCTCAAGTCAAACGATACTTGCACCATTGCTATGATGAGACTATCTTTGACATTAAAATATAATATCCATATGATTGTCTTATAATAGGTCAATCCAATATACTTACTGCCCTTAGTAAGCATCCACATATTAAATCTAAACAACTCATATTTATAGCTTATGAGATCTACTGCTTGATCCAATCAAGGAGTATGACATGTACTAGTCTATCCGGATTAATGATATCCTATCTCATTAATCCTATGACTAGAAAAAGTTTAGATACTAATATAATTACACATGATAGAAATCTCATTATTATGATCTCATCATGATTTCCTCCATGCTATGTTTTGTATCAAGGACTTCATTAAATAAATTTAAGATTAACATCAAATCCATAAATGTATGAACATCGAAATAATGAAAAATGCCTTTGTTAATTATAAAATGATTTATACAATAAGTGCTAAAGGTGATTACCTTTATAACACTTCTCTAACAGCAACTAAATCATGCTAAGTCTAAAGTTGTAAGAAGGCATTTAAGTTCGACAAAAAGGTGGAAAGGAATGTAAATTTGTGAGGTTTATTATATAATAACTTAGACTTTGGTAACTTATGTCCTGAAGCAAATGAGACTACACTATGGACGTGCTTAGACTGACCATGCACAAAGATGAATTGGGATGGCTAACGGAATACTCATTGAGGCATTTGGATTCAAGATGTGATTATGTGTTGACTTATGATAAGAACATATAAGTAGTGGCCTAAGAAAGTGGAAGCACTACCTTACAAAGTGAGAGCACTTCTTTAAACAATAGGAAAGTGGGTGGATGATGTGGTAATGGATATGCATCTTTCAAACACTTATTACATGTGCAAAAATGGAGTTAGTGGCCTAAAACGGATAACTCCCAACAAACTTAAGGGAGTTAGTGGAAAAAGTGACATTTTTCCATTAATTTGGTAGAGTTAGTGGAGAAAGTGATTAGTTTTTAACTTATTTGTTTCCTATGTTTTTATAAGTCTATATAAAGACATCCTTTGTAATTTATTTATGTGAAGCATTATACATTTAATCATCTGTAAGAGAGTTGAGAGCTTTAGGAGCAAGTTCTTTATGAAAGCTTTGAGTAGGGAGTTCTTTTGAGTGGTGTTCTTGGAGAGTTCTTCAAGTTGGAAGAAGCTCGAGTTCCTTTATATTGTATCTTTGAGATTTGATCAATAAAAGGTTGGCTTTGCCGTTAGTCTCATGTTTTTCCCTTTTTGTTATTTGTGCAAAACACTTGTGTTGTAAGAGTGAAAGTGAAAAACATCAGTAAAGTGAGGTATTCATAAATAAACAAAATTATTGGTCGATGATAACGAAGGAAACGCTGAGTTAAACTTTACAATTTAAGCTTGACTAGTGCACCAAGACTTTGGCACAATGATTATAATTTCGTTGCGATCTAAGAAGCATAGACACGAACATGGGCACGCGACATGACACAGACACAGATACGTGGACATGCCAACTTCTAAAATTTGGTAGATAAGGACACGACATATATATATATTATAAAATTTACAATTAAGAAAAAAATTCAGAATTCATAAAAACATGGAGCATATATTCCATTAAGCAATTTGTCTACAATCTCCTATTCAAAAGTAGAATTAGTCATTCATATGGGTATTTACAACCAAAAAATCCAACTAAAGTATCCACTCTCTAATCACTTTACTCTCAAACATTGGCATTGCTTTCATCAGCAAAGATCATACTCTCCAACTCTGGTTCATCAAG
>JAOSBK010000009.1:7519165-7530251 GCA_027568895.1 Erythroxylum shatona | reverse complement strand
AGTCACAGCCATAAAGTTGAGAAGAGGTCTTCTTTGTGGATCACTCCACCCATCACTTACAATGCTCACTCCTTTTATATTCCATGTATTCCTTATAGGTTGAAGAAACTTCTCAACATGTTCTCTTTCTTTGTCAAGTAAAGTTGTTCTCAATTTGTTGTAACCTGGAGGAACATAACCACTAATATAATTATTAGTGGCAAAAGAGAAAGCTCTGATGAAATGAGGATTCCTTACAAGATGAAAAGGCAATCCTGAAGAGTTAAACATTCTAGCAATCTCAAGATCTAAATTTTCCCTAGCTTGCATGTTGAAAGCATCATTTATAGGTCCCAATATTGCCCTCCTCTTTCTTGAATCAAAACTATTAGTACATGATGCTTCACCAGTTGAGAAATTTTGAGATTGACTAGATAAGGGTGGAAGAGGGACAGGTCTTGCGTTGGAATTTTCAATCAACAATGTAGCTTCATTGTTAAGTTTTTTAAGTTCTGTCACCTTTGAGGATGGAATGTCACCATAAACTCGAATTCCCTTACCTGACAATTTCAACAGGTACGCCCTTACCCTAATGTAAGAACTTTTGAATGAGCTATGGCAAAAATTACATTCAAACTCAAAGTTTCCACCACCCTTTGTTTTATTTTTCTTCACCACATATTTCCATAGTGGTTTTTCTGGATTTTTTTGTTCGGCATCACTACTAGAAGCCATGGAAAAAGGAGAATAGTGGACTGAAATACCTAATTAAGATACCAAATTGTATTAACAAACAAGTAAACAATATCAAGAAACAACAAACTATTTTTATGTCAATAAAGAAAGCAAGACGAGAAAAGCAACTGTCAACCAAACACATTTCTAATTTCAAAATCACACATGAAGATTCCTACTTCTAAAAAAGGATTGTAGCCTACAACAGTCCAATTATGAAATCTTCAATATTGCATTGCAAAACAACAACTAAACACTTACCAAAAGATTAGACAACATAAAACTCGCTTTCTTTTTCTATGACCAACAAAAATATGGCTTCTGTTCTATACTTACTTTTATCCATACTTACTTTTATGCAGAGTTCATACCTACGTACTTAACTCTTACTTCTAAGAAAACGAAGAAATCTACACATTAAACAAACAGAACTTGCGTGAGAAGAGACATGAAAGCTGTCAAAATTTTCTCTCTCCTTCTAGCTCTGTCACTAGTGAAGAAACAAAAAAAACAATCATTAATTCATTTTTGTTGTTTTTGCGTGATGGGTATGTTGACTAGATTTTCTTGGCATTATTAGACTGACTCTTATGCAGATTTCCTTGATTTTTATAAAGATTTTCATGATTCAAAAAATTCTATGTACAAGTACAATTTGAAAGAATTATATGTACGACTCTTATTCAAAGAATTCTATGTACGAGTACAATTTTCATGATCAAAACTCTGCCACAACACAAACGGAAGACGCTAACTAACATTGCCAATTTAAAATTTCTTTTCTAACAAGAAACCCGAAAGTTGGTGAAAAAGGAGACCAATTAACGCTAGCCAAATACCCACCAAAATCTCTATACTTGCGCCCCTTAATTTTGTCCTTGGTAGACATATTAGCATGCAAAATCCCCCATTTTGGAATACCCGTGGAAACACACGACTCTACACGGTTTTCAGTTCTGAGTCGTGTGTTTTCATTAAAAATCTCCACAAAGGACAGCGTACATAAAAGCATGGATTTCATCACAGACGTGAAGAACAGAGTACATAAAACGCGGATTTCTGTGTACCTAATAGCGTTGTATGAAGAACCAGCTTAGACGTGAAGGAGCAGATGGCTGGAAAACAAGAAGCGTCGTGCGATAGAAGATTTGTGAGAAAACAAAGAGAAGCGATGGCTGGAAAACCACGAGAATTTGAGAAGTTGTAACAATTATATCTTTCTTAATAAGGCATACTACCTATGTCAACTAAATAAATTTTTGAATAATTCATAAAAATGTTACGAGCCATATTAAGACGTGCCCAAGTTGTCTTCAATCGTGTCCGAGCCGTCCCCAGTCGTGTCCAAGCTGTGTTTGAGTCGAGAAAAATAATTTTTTTACTCTGACACGTATGAACACATATCCACCGTGTGTCCACTACATGTCCGTGTCGGACACGTGTCGGACACACGGTCCGTGCTATATAGGTTGCGATTGACAAAGTTCCCGTGATAGGTTTTACAGGATAGGTTCTGCACATAAAGTTGATTTTGTAGAAATAATTAGAAGGAAGGATTTAATAAAATTTTTAATAGACATGGTTGGACAATTGGTTGAAAGACTTATTACAAGGAGAGAGTTTGAAATTAGGATCTCATACTTCTATTTCACGTTTGAATTACACGTTTGAATTAAAAGCATAGCTGGTTACATGATTTGATTTTTCGTTTGAGTTAAAAGCATAATTGGTTAAACGATTTGAAATTTCTGGAAGAAAGTTCATTTTTCATTTTTTCATGTGTAAAGCATTTCAAACATTCAAAATCATTTTAACTATTTATAATAATAAATTGATTTAATTATATTAATTATTTATACATTTTTATTTCTAATAATTATGAGCAATAATTAATTATAAAATATAATATAATATTATCATCTAATAATAAAGTAAAAATAGGATTATAAATCAAACATATTTTGTTTTAAAAATTTTCAGATTTCAACTAATATGCTTTTATTCTATTTTCTTAATAAATCTTAACTACATAAAAGTTTATTTTGTAGTAAAAACAAAATTTTAAAATAAAAATAATAATTAAAACTAAGAATAAAAATTTGAAATAAAATCGAACGGAACCAATTAAGATTATTTCCTTGTATTTTAATAGTTACATCACATTCTAAGAGAGCAACACTGAACCCCTCTCCTCCCGCATCGTGTAACTAGAGGCAACAGGCAAGGCAATTCTTTCTTGATCCTTGTGTGACTTGGAGCGGTCTGTTTGGGATATGAGCGGTCATACGACCAGCGATGACCAAAACACAAACCTAACAAGGGCCCTTGGCCCTCGTCGTTCGTCGACAGGATCAAAACAATCTAACGTACACAACCCGATAATACAGGTGATTAATCTCCCACTAACTCAAGGCATTCGTAAGTTAATAAACAGCTTTTCTAGTTTAAATAAGGTAGGTTTGAATTGCTTTTATGTATGCAACCGTTTAAAATTTTATCTCTCATAAAAGACCTATCCGATTCGAGCGAGAATTAGTCTGAAAATCAATAACTTAAAGGTATTTCCTATAACTAGTATCCTTTCAAAATATCTCGGAAGAAACTAAAAAAAAATCTCCGACTAATTTCTGTAACTTCTTGCTACTGATGTCTTAGGAAAAGAAATAAATTCTAGAAGCCGACCTGACCCATTTGGGTTTTGTGGAGGGCAAACTTGGTAGATAAGGGTAAACTATAGTGTTAAATGTATGTCCCCAAACTTTTTCTGTCCTAATAAAGCACGGACGGTTCCGCTTCCCTCCTATAAAAGGGCTCTGGAACCCCTAGCTCACAACATACTCGTTCGTTCAAAAAAGGAGGAAAAAACTCGCTCTCTCTCTCTCTCTCAAACATTAAAGCTCTGTCAATGGCACAGCAGGAGGTCCAGAACGGAGTTTCAGAGGTGGTTTTCACTGCCCTGAAGCCTCAACTGCTGGTGGAGGCACCCAAGGCGAATGATGCCGTTCAGTTCTACAAGGCTGCTTTCGGTGCTGTGGAGACAAGCCGCACCACTCAACCAAAGCGCAAGGCTGACCAGGAGCTCCCTCACATCATTTCTGCTCAGCTACAGCTCGCTGGCTCCACCATTCTTGTCTCCGACATTCCTGAACAGTCTCCTCTGTATGTCCCTTCTCTTTCCCTTAGCACTTTTTCCTTCCTAGTAAAGTTCATCAGTATGCCTCTGTTCTCTCAGATCTTGCAACTCTAGACATCCGAGGGACTGTTCTTCACGTTTCGGTGCTAGCTGCTTTTTTGTTTCTTCTTTGTTTAGGCCATCTCCAACGCACCTCCATTTTGGAGGAAAAACACCAAAATTTCTCCTCCATTTTGGAGAGATGCTACAGTGCCACACTAAATTTGCTGTGTCATGGTTGTGTTACTGTAGCATCTTTCTTTTAGCATCTCTCTTCATATTTTTTAAGTTTTCAGCTTTTTACCTTCTTTTTTCATTCATTTATTCTTTCTTGACGTTAAAATATTTTTGATTTATAAATTTTAATAAAAATTGATGTGTTAGTAAAATTTAATTATATTTTCATTTACTATAATTAAATAATATAAAACAGAGCAATATATTTTATATATTATTTTATTTAATATTATTAAATAATAAATTATAATTTTATTATTTATTAACATAAAAATATAACAACAATGTTAATAATATTGTGAAGGGAAAAAGTAAACTTGAGTTAATTTTATAAAATAATTTTAATAAAAGAAAAAAAACATATTTGTTAAGTTAATTTTATAAAATAATTTTAATAAGGGAAAAAAGAATAATCCGAGAATATATTTTTGGTGAGAAAAATAGAATCGTGAATTGGAGTAAAAGTATTATAGTATCTCTAAAATAGAAGAAACCCTGCCCTGCTCCAGAGGAATAGGTTGGAGATGTCCTTACTGATTTTATTCCATTTTATGATGTAATTTACTGTGTTCGCTTAATCGCTACATTTTTCAGTTTTTGCTTGAGCTTGAAACTTCATTTCCTTTTATTTCTCAAAGTTATAGTGACTACAAGATATAGCTTTTTTTAGTTAAAGTGGTATAAGAGCTCCGGGCTTGGTGTAGCCCCACGTCTCTTTTTCGAATTTCAGCACAATCATAGAGGGTTTGAAGTACCCTGACTTCGAGCTATAGCTTTTAGTTCAAGATATTTTACTGAAAAAACTAGTTTACGATATTTTTCATTTGGGTATATGTCTTCATCCTCTCGTTTATTATCATTCTTTCCGATTTAATTCTTACCATATAAATATACATGTCTGTCCTCCCTCACTTGTTTGACGTTTATTTGATTTGTATGTCGATCTTCACTTTATCCGTCTTGCAGGACAAATACGCACTGGTTTACATGTTTGAGCTTCGATGTATCGTTTAATGCTTTTCTTTCCTGTTGTTTATTTCACTTTTTCCTTCTACAGCCTACGGTGAACTCGCCTGATCTGTTGCACGATTTTATTTCCTTTTTTTTCTTTTGGGAAACCTTTTCATGCTGTGTCTTTGACTGAGTTTGATCAGAACTGCGGGTGCCGGAATCGCTCTCTGCCTGGAAACAGATGACGTGGAAGCTGCGATGAGTAAGGCTGTGGCTGCCGGAGCTGTTGCAGAGCACGAGGTCAGCGAGGGTACTGAGGGCTTGTGCGTGGGATGTGGGCGCGTGGGAAAAGTTAAGGACCCTTATGGTTATGTTTGGTTTATTTGCGCTCCAGATAAGAAGCCTTGCTCCGAGGCGGAAGCCTAAAAGACAAACTGATTAGTGATCTTGACCATGACCCTAGGTTAGGTCTGACCATCGCTTTAGCCTGACCCCTTTGATTTACTGCTTGGTACTGTTATGTTCATTTTGTGATCTTTTTCTGTGCTGGGACCACTCAAGAAATGGATTCGAGACAGTTGTTCTACGTTGTTAAGTAGGGTTTGAAACAATTTGCAACCGTTCATGACTTTGCGGGTTTCCTAACTCCTGCAAAACCAAAACGTGTCTAAATACCAACTTTTGATTACTTCAGCAAAGAACCATCAGGTTTTGTTCTTCGTCTACGTTTTAATGGGTTTTTGGTTCTACGGTTACATGAATGAATACTAATGCGTGCATCCCTTTAGTTGAAAATAATACTTTTAAAATGACTGCTTTTAATAAAATTGCGCATGCTTTGTATCTTCGTCATATATTCAGTTAGTATTGAAGCATTCTAGTTAAGTCTTTCATTTGTAGGGCTTATGTTACTATGTACCTAATTGGAAATAACGAATTTTGGTATGCTATACAATCGGTGAAGGGGAGAGAAACTGTGGATTGATCAATAGGGAGGGAGGGCAATAACGCAATTAGACCTAACTGGATATGGATAAGGTTTTAAGAAGCTGTGGTATTTTATGGCACCCATCTTTCCTAACATTTTTTTAATATTTGTTTAGCATTTAACTGCTTGGCTAAACTAACATTAGGGGCTTTATATCGATGAAGCTGTCGGACTCTCGGGCAGTGTTATTGTTATATCGAAGGAGAAAACTTGGAAAGTGGGCTCACTAGGAGTTGACGCTGGGTTTGTGGCAAGTAGTCCTCTGACACGATACGAGATAATTTGTCGTACGAATCATATTAAACAAAAAACAAATTTGGATTGAATAATTATGCTTTATGGGGGAGTGGGAAAAGAATGCCCTGAAATCCCCCCTTCTGCTCTCTCTCTTTCAGCCTGTTTTCGCTTCTAAGACGACGTTGTTTTATGTTTAAACAACAAAAAACGAAGTCGTACAGGTAGAAATAGAAAAAGTGGAGCAAAGGATCTTAACGGAAAGGAATGGCTTCCGCTTCCGCTTCCTTCTCCGCTCCCGTTCCGTCGTTGTAGATTTATGAAGTTGAACATTTCGCATGCAAGTTGAATGGCAAAAGTTTCTGATTTCTTAATAATGGTTTTGCAGCTGAAAATTTCTTGTCCTGAGTCCTGACACGTCTATTGTGCTAGCTACCTAACCCTATATGCATAGGCCTTCCTTCTGTTCAATTTTAGTTTCGGATGAACAAAAAGAAGACTTTTCAATCAGCGCAATTACAAATTCGTCCTTAAGCAAATGCACAAAGGGGTCCAAGAGAATATGAACGCCCCCATTTCATTGATTACATTATCTTTAAGGAACAATGGCCCAAATTTTAGTAAGATAACCCAATTGAGATCCACCTTTCCATGCGATTGAAAGCTCCAAGTCATCGGTCCATGACTTCCTTTGCAGGCTCCTTACCGTGACCAGCTCAATAGAGCACCTTCCGAATCATGATCAAACTTGCCAAGGACTTTACTGAATTCAAGTCAAGATTTTATAAGAGAGTGAACCTTAGAGTTTTTTTTTTTTTGTGATAAAAAGGTAGCAGATTTAAGTTATAAAAATAGCCTTTTAGAAAAAAAAAACTGCGAATAATTAATGTCTTTTTTATAATTCTACTTGGCAAGTTTGTCCTCTTTATACATCAATTACTTGACCTTGTTATCTGATTCGACTTTGTGTTGTCCTCTGACATTATCATATCCAGCAGTAACCGAGTGGAGATGTCTTCTACTAAATCTTGCCTTCATCATCGGTTAGAGTTAAGTGCCTTGGTCCTCCAAATTCTTCTTAAGCTTCGAATTTACCAAGTCACCTGATAGCATTATCATGTGCCAACCTAATTACATCTAGGAGTTGTTTGAGGAAATATGATTTCTAGGTTGTAAGATATATTCAGTTATTAAGGATCTTTCAGTTTAAAGAAACGCTTATTTTAAGGTTGACAGGAAAGTTACTTTATCTTATACGTAGCTTGATCTTTCTCATGTTTATGTTAAGGAATAATCATAACAAGCTCTTCACTAAACTTCAAAGTGAGGAGGACAAGAGAATTGGCTGATCTAATCTAATCCAGTCTCCCAAAAAAGCGATTTGATCAACTCATCTCAAAATGATATCATTTGAATTTAAGTTTTCAAAATGACGTCGTTTTGATTTTTAATTTCTTAATCTTATAAATTAAAATAACTTCATTTTGATAAATTAAACCAAAGAAATTTATTTTTGAAAGAGAGTTTGAGTCAATTTTAAGACTTAAAATTGGTCCAAAATTTGATCAACTTAAATTGAACATATTGACTTTATACTTTGCCAATTCGAGTCAAAATTACAGAGCCTATTCAAGGGTGTTATGATATTAATTAGACTATTTCTCCTTTGTCTTCAAAATTTCATCAATGATTATTACTATTTTCTTGGAATTTTTAATATTTTGATGTTAAAAAAGTTAATATGTTTGTATTTCTTGTAGACAAGTTTATGATATAATACAACAATCATACGTATTACTTATAATGTGATCTTCATGAAACAAATGATAATAATATGGTAGATATTATATTATTAGTAACAAGATTCAAGATGAATCTTTGCATTAATTTATTGATTTTTTCCCCTAAAGTTTACTTTTTTTAGTTTTTATTTGTTGGCTAAAGACGCAGATTTATTCCTAAAATTTTTAGAAATAAAAATTCAAATAATTCCCTAGCATTTTGATGTTTATTAGTTAATCCTTAATATTTCTCTTCAAATAACATTTAAGTGGAGAATGAACTGTGTGTGTAAGAATTTTGAAATATTTTATAAATTAGTGAATGAATTGCTTATGTTAATGAGTAAATGTGATAATTAATCAAATGAAAATCATATCACACACAAATCTAACAAAGAGGTAAGGGAAAAAAGGTTACAAACACATATTTATAATGATTTGACTTAACAAGTTTTGAGCTTTCTTCACTTTTTAAGTTATAGTTGAATAGTCAAATATCTATCTTCTTTTTAATAGATGACAAGGAACTTGTTGTATATCCGTCTTCTTTTAGATAAAGAAGAATCCTTACATATCTTCCTTTTATGAAGATGAAGAGAAACCATTTACAGCTCTCTTTTCATCATGAGTGACTAAAGAAAGGCAAGATAGAAACAAGAAAATATCCCATTTAGTTCCTAGGGAATATGAAAGGGTCATTATCTTCCTCCAATAGACGACAATCCATTAATTTTGGCAGTTAGTCTTGAGTTAGCTCCTTTCATTCTTAATTCACTTGTTGTAGTTCCTGCGTCCCACATTTCTAAATTGTCTTATTTTCTGGCTCGTCTAAGTATAAGACCCACAATAGTTCCTAAAACAATTAGCCCAAGAACCCTTATGCAATCGACAATTGTTGGAGGTTAAATTTAGCAAAGCAAGAAAAGACAGAGAGTTTCAGTAGGATCAGGCTAGGTAAAGTGGGATGATGTTAAGTTCCTTTCTAAATTCCTAAATCTCGTAATTCGTGTGGGGTTTTAATGGACATGTCGAGTCGTTCCACTTTTGTTTCTTGATAATGGAAAAAAGTGACAACGGAAAGTAGCTTCCTGAATTGTTCTACAATTCATCATAGTAGCTCAATTACAATTGAAGAATTTCTTTCTTGATCATACAATGTACTAATGACTCATATCATGCTTATTTACATAATATTATTCCAAGTGAGGTTGTAACTTATAGTTTTCGTGATAATATAATTATAGCATGTTACTACTAATATATTCTTTATTTTTATGATATTGCAACCACAATTACATTCCAATACAAGTCTTCCTGAAATGTAGGGTTTGAAGAAATCTAGAAGTACGTAACCTAACTCATAATTAGTACAGAGATTGTTTCTGACATACTCACAAAAAAAGAGAAGAAAAAAGGCAAAAAGAACAATTTTTTTCTAAGAATTGTTTGCAGGGTAAAAATCAAAACTAAAATAAAAAGATAAAAAATAAAATAAAATAAAATATAAATATAAATATAAATAAAGAATAATAAAATAAACATATTAAATAATAAAATAATAATTAAAAATAAAATAAATATAGAAGTAGAGATAGAAATAGAAATAAAGGATAATAACAAACATGAACAAGAACAACATCAATAAAAATAATCATAATGATCATGATAATGATGATGATATGAAGAAATATAGATATAGATAAATGCTTTTCAATAAAAATAATACAATAATACAATAAATAATACAATAAAAATAAAACAAGGTAAAGAATAAAAATATAAGATAAAATAGAAATAGAAATATAAATAAAGAATAATAAATATAAAAATATATAAAATATATAAAAATAGACATAAAGGATACTAATAATAAATCAATAAATACATACAAATATAAAATTAAAATAAAACTACAATAAATATAGAATAAGGTAGAAAATAAAAATAAAAAATAAAATAAGTAAATAAATACAAAAACAAAAAGAAGACAAATAGATAAACAAGCTATTGTAAGGAAATGTTTAACTTATGTAAGGAAATGTTTAAGCTAAATAACAATGGGCAGAGCATTAAAAATTATGTGTTTAGGCTAAATATAAGACATAATTGAAGGAAAAGATTTAAAAGATCTATGAGAAAGAGAAGTACCTCTCTATATGAGATCCTTTACCTGTATCCTAGTCCTATTGAAGACTAAGTCCCTTGGTAAGTTGTAGTAGAACTATATCATTCCTGATCACCTC
This sequence comes from Erythroxylum shatona, assembly GCA_027568895.1. Taxonomy (NCBI): domain Eukaryota; kingdom Viridiplantae; phylum Streptophyta; class Magnoliopsida; order Malpighiales; family Erythroxylaceae; genus Erythroxylum; species Erythroxylum shatona. The sequence goes on along the minus strand of JAOSBK010000009.1, from coordinate 7,519,931 downwards.
TCCCCAGTTCTTTTTAGGGCTTCGTTTAAGTATAATCGTCTCACATCTTCTCACTAAAGTGTCAAGATGTTTCCTCTTAATATGTCTAAACTACTATAAGCCTTGTCTCTCCTAATTTTCTATTAATATTAGCCACCATAATTTGTCTCTTACTTTTGCATTCTTGACCTTATCTCTTTATTTAAGTTGCACGTTCAATTGAGCATTTTTATCTCCGCCACCATCAACTTATAATTATGCACCTGTTTGATTGGTCAACACTCCATCCCATAAAGCATGGCCGAGATAACAGTTAAATGATAAAATTTACCTTTGAGCTTGAGTGTTATCTTATTGTCATATAAGACTTTTGATGCACTTATCCATTTAAGTCACCATGATCTATCATAACGAACTATGTCTTCATTGATCTCACCATTACTTTGGATGGTAGATCCTGGATACTTAAAACATTCTTTTGTGGTATAAGTTTTGAACCCATCTTTAGCTCCACATTAAGAAGCCACCATATGGCCTAAAAAGTTATACTTTATGTAGCACCTGAACTTGACATCGATGGTGATATCCAAGTCCGTGCTCCTCGAGGGTGGCGTGCTAAAATACTCAATCATTCAAAAATCAGTATAATTTTTTTATAACACAATATGCGGAAATCGATACTCAATTTGGGCCCATATTCATTCATAAACATTTTTCAATTAACACAAAACCATCGATGAAAATTTTAATAGCCATTAGGGCCCTTTCACAAATATAAAACATCTGA
>JAOSBK010000009.1:7499854-7519065 GCA_027568895.1 Erythroxylum shatona | reverse complement strand
AAATCGGATTATCGATCCTCATTTGATTTGGGTAGTCATAATGTCTTACTAGAGGCCGCTTATGACTTATGGGCCTTGAAGTGTGATCAAGCCCATTGCTAACATCAAATGAGCCTATAGGGTCGCACACAGAGAGTGATGTGATCTAGGCTTATTCTCTTGGACCTAATTTATTAGGCATTGAATAAATACATTTATTTATTGGGCTAGATTCAAATAAGTTGTCGTGCTTTTATTATATGAGATATAATATGGGCCGAAACTTTTTGGGCTTCAATAGTTCTAATGGGTTTAGGATTATGATGTTTTTATTCCTAATAGGAATAGGAATTAGGGTTTCTCTATAAATAGAGAAACTTATGTCTCATTAGATGAGAGAAGAAAACCCTAGCCACCTTCATTCTTCTTCTGAGATAAAAACTATGCGGCGTTCAAAAGCATTTTAGAATGTGCTAGCACACATTAGCCGCTGCCCGGATTGTTTATCCTCGTGTGGATACCGGTAGAGGACATTCGCACACTGTAGTGTCTACAAATCTTAAAAGAAACAAATACCAATCCGCGTCAAGAGGTAATTTCGTACATGTTATAATTTTCGGTTATATATCTTGTTGTGTAGTATGGTCCATTCCGCTGCGTATTGTGAATACCAGGGCCATAGGCGATCCAACACGTCCAAGATATGTGAAAATCGATAAGTTATCATCAGCATCACTCGTTCCTCCCCCATCATCATTACGAGGAACTTTTCTTTCTCTTGTATGAACATGCAGCTCAAAATAATGTGAACAGAATTTACTAGCTTCCTCCACTAAATAAGCATTACTTATCGATCCTTCAACTCTAACCTTGTTTTTGACATTTTTCTTCAAGTGATGCAAATACCTATATTAGCAAATAGTGTTATTATAATTTAATTGTTAAAATATATAATTACTTCAATTACAATCTTTTTTTTAATTACCTCTCAAACGGATGCATCCATCGATATTGAACTGGACCAGCTAGTTTTGCCTCGTGTGTTAAATGCACAGGTAGATGCTCCATATAGTTAAAGAAGTTTAAAGGAAAAATTCCTTCTAACTTGCACAAAATTACTGGAATTTTCCTTTCTAGTTTTTCCATTTTAGCCAACTTGATTTCAGATAATGTTAAACTTTTGAAAAACAAACTTAATTTGGTTATTACTTCCTAAACTTTATTTGGTAGCAATTCCCGAAATGCAGTTGAAATTAGCCTTTGCATAAATACATGACAATAATGACTTTTCATGCCAAATAATTTATACTTCCTTATGTCCACACACCTTGCTAAGTTTGAAATATAATCATCAGGAAACTTTATACTTTTCAACCATTCACACAATATTTCCTTTTGGTTTTTGTCTAAAATGTAACATACTTTTGGATATTTATCGGTATGAACATCTTTATGTAACTCATTCCTTCTACAAAAAAGTTACAAATTAACTCGTAATTTTGCATTGTCTTTTGTCCTCTCTTTAATGTTCATTATGGTATTGAATAAATTGTCAAAAATATTTTTTCAATATGCATCACATTTAGATTATGACATATCAAATTAGTTTTCCAATATGGAAAATCCCAAAAAGAAGCTTCATTTTCTCCAACCAAAGTTTTTACTAATGCTTGTATTAACTTCACCAGCATCAAATTCTGTAACTTTCATCTAGCCTAATTCCTCAACCTCCTGCAAAATCTCTTCACCAGCTTTGTAAGGGAGAGGAGGTGTTTTTACTATCCTATTCTTAATGAACTTTTGTTTATTGCATCTAAATGGATGATCTGGAGGAAGAAATTTTCTGTGATTGTCAAATCAATATAGTTTGCCCCCGTTTGGAAGATAAAACGCATTAGAATCATTGTCACAATAAGGACAAGCCAATTTTCCTACTATGCTCCATCTAGACAACATGGAATATGCTGGAAAATCACTAATGGTCCACATCAAAGCTCCTCTCAACACAAAATTATGTTTCAGAGACACATCATATGTCTGAACACTATATTCCCGAAGATACTACAATTCAGATATCAATAATTGTAAGAATACAACAATTTTATGCTTCGAATTTGTAGCCCTGGCACAATCATTATCAAGAACATATATGCGTCTTTCATACACATCCATTGAGGTAAATTATAAGGAGTAATTATGATTGATCATGATGAATATTGTTGGTTGGATTGACTAAAAGGTTGGAATCTATCCGTCGACAATCCCAACCTAACATTTTGACTTTCAGCTACAAACTCAAGATGGATGTCATTGAAATATTTTCATGCTAGTGCATCTAATGGATGAATCATTATTCTATCTTCCTGTTCATGTTCATTATGTCATCTTATGTGAGATGCAGTAATATCAAAAGCATATAGTCGTTGAAGTCTTGGAGTTAGCGGGAGATAATACATCCATTTCTAGGGTACTAATTTCTGTTTCATATAACGCTTTCTAGGTTTGAACCTAGATTGACCAAAAAATTTGCACTCTTGTAATTCCACATCATCTCCCCAATACAGCATACATCCCAATTTGCAACAATCAATGTTTTTAACAAGCAAACCAAGACCCCTAATAAGTTTCTTTATATTGTAAAAACTATCAACCATTATATGATTAATAGGCAATGATTCATTATACCATTCAAGAATTTTATCAAAACTACGGTCTGAAATATGCCTTTCAGACTTTATATTCAATATTCGAGCAATTGAAGACAATTAGGTCATTGTCTCACAATTTGGCCATAATTCTTGGTCAGCTAATTGTAGTAAGTCAAAAAACTGCTTTGCATGTGGGTTTGGTTCTTCTTCAAGATTTTCCATATTTTCCTGAAAGGTATAACCGACTGCATCATAAACCATTTTCATGTAAGGATTTTCATGTCTATCCACATTATTTGTTCTAAATCCAATCCTCCCTTCAAACTCATTTAAGTTCACAGATGATTGTACTTGATTACCCTTTGAGATAATACAAATCAATGGCTCCCCATTTCATGTCCACTCAAAATAATTAGGGACAAACCCTTTTCTCAACAAATGCCCATTAACTTCATCAATAGGAAGGAAACGAACATGTTTGCACTTTTTATATGGACATCTGATCTTTGGGTCATTCATATATGTATGTTGAGAACATGAATAACCAAAAAAAAACTTCAACTCCCTCAACAAACTCAGGATTAATGAAACCATTAGGTGTTAATCGTCCATACTTCCAAGATCTATCAACATTACTCATTTCAACAAAACTGTTAATTTAAAACAGTGATTCTATAATTAGTATCATTTATGTTCACCAAAGTTTACAAAACATCTAAACTTTACATAACAACCCCTAAGTATTAACCAATTGAATTAATCTCTAAAGATTACACTTGTGAATCAAAAAAACAAGTTCTCGTTGTGACTCCTAGGCTCGTGGTATTTTTCACCGATAAGCCTCATGAGAGCGACATCACAAGTTATCGGTTAAGGTTTATAGGTTAAGATCAAAATTATTTATTAACTGCAAATCTATTTTTTTTGTTTGTAATCATATATGTTAAAAGAGAATTAATGTTAGAAGTTTGATATTTAACCTAAATTAAAAATGTAATAGTGCCAAAAATAATAAATATTCATAAAAATATGAATACTTATTTTAATAAAATATTGTAACATATACAAATTATCTAATATGTTTAGAAGAAAATTAGTATTATATTAAAAAAGATGTGTGTAAAGATTCACACATAAAAAGTAAAGAGAACCTAATCATTTTAGAGAGCATCAATGAAATAACGGACTCACATAATTAAGATATTTGGAACTAAAAGTCAAACCCATCCTATATTAATTCATTGATAAACTTAAGTTCATACCTAAAAAAAATTCAGTTGGTGCAGGTCATTTACATTAAAAATGCAAGAAGTTCAAATGGAAAGTTCAAATCGTAAACAAATACCCAAATTAAACCAAGTAAACAAAAACCTAATAAATAAAAAAATCACTTACCTTAACCAACACGCAGAAGGATCTTCTTTAAGTACATAAATGAAGATGATGACGAAGCTAGAATGAGCTGACAACCAAATAAGATAACCAAAACAAAGTAAAGAAGACAATGAATTTCAAAACAGTAGGCAAATTGATATAAATTCATGTTCAGAAGTCTTAATTATGTCATGCAAGAAAATCCAATCATTTGCCTTTTAAAACATAAAAAGGATGATAAAAGTTATATCTTCAATGAAGTAAAAAGATGCAAAACGACTACGCTGCAAAATATAGAAACATATACTAATTCGATTAAACTTTGTTAAACCATAAAGGAGTCAATTATCTTTTAACCTAAATATAGTACCTTCCCATATTTGATATCACTGTGATTCCAATCTCATCCCTAAACTTTTAGTCAATGATTAACTACTCAATAAACCATGTCTAATTTTCAATTTTTTCTTCCTGAACAACTATTTATGCAATAAGATATATGTCGTGGTTGCCATGAATTCCTATGGCACTTAGATGTTGTCTTGGGTACTTAGTTTTTAAGAAATAACCACTTATACTAATTTTAGGTCCTATTTTTTTTACCTCTTTTTCATAGCATTAAAACATACATGCATCCTTTTTAACACCAATTTAACTTAAAAATGCAGCTTCTTCTTTCATTCTTCTATCATTTTTTTAATTTCACCCAGTCAATAGATGGTAAGTTTTGATTTAAATGCTGGGTTTAAACCAAATAATTTAGGAAATTTTGAGACTTATTACAGTTATCTTAACATGTTTCAAATTAACTGCTTAAATTGTGACAAATATTCTTTTTAGACCAATGATCAATGTTACAATTAGATGAGATCTTTCCCTTGAATCAAAGTTTAGTAATCTTGAATTTTTCACTTTTATATTCAGTTGATTTAATTTGATTTCTTGTTAATTTTAGTTTATTAGTTAATTAATCAAAAACCCCACAATTTATTTTATTATTTGAAATTAAAAAACTACTGTTTAGTTATCTTAGGGTTCGACCTAGTTCCATGACTACTACAAAAATTTGGAGAATCAAAATTATTTTGAGGGCTTCGATAACTTAATCATGTTCCAAGAAAGAAATGGTAGCCAGTGGTACATCAACAATCAGTTAGGTCTCTAGCCTAGCTAGCATCAGAGTATACACATAAGTCTAATAAATATGAATGGTTGAATTGAAGCCTATGAAACAAGGTGACTCGAATGTAACAGAGTATACAAAGAACAACAGAAAAGTGAGTGGCACGAGGTATAGACATGAACTAACTGACAATGTGAATAACATAAGCAATATCTGGATGAGTGACAATAAGGTATGCAAGACTACTAATTAGTTGTTAATAAAGTGTACTATTACTCAGAGGAGTTGCACCTATGGCAGAGATATGATCATTATAGTCGAGTGGGGTGCTAGCAATCTTAGCGTCAGTTAGACCAGCATGAGAGATAAGATCAGTAGCATACTTAGCTTAAGATAAGTTGTAGCCTTAATCATTAGAAGATACTTCAAGACGTAAAAAATAGCTCAGGGGACCTTCATCTTTCACTTCAAATTGTTGACGAAGATACGATTTAAAAGTAGCGATCCCCTAAGTGTTATCATCGGTTATTATCATGTCATCAACATATAGAAGAGCATGATCATAAAAGTTGGATGCAAAGTCAAGATGGTTTATGTTGGAGCTGAATTTAGCAAACCATGCTATAGGAGCTTACTTAGGTCATATAAGGCTTTGCAAAGATGACAAACTTTATTAGGTGGAGAAGTATACCCAAGTGAAGGTTGCATATATACTTGTTTATGAAGATCACCATTAAGAAAGACATTCTTGACATCCATTTGGACCAATTCTGAATGTTTGCTTATTACTATGGCAATAAGACTACTGACTGAAGTTAGACGAGTGACTGGAGCAAAGGTCTCCTTATAATTAATTCTATATTCTTAAGTAAACCCCTTTATAACCAATCCTGCTTTGTATCTTTCGACTGATCCATCAATTTGAATCTTGATTTTGTAAACCATTTACAGCCAATAATAAACTTATCTGAAAGTAGGTTAACTAATTCCTAAGTGATGATGTTAGAAAGAGCCCCCCGTAATTCTTCAACTATTCCATATTGTCATAAGATTTATAACTGGCCTCATGATAGGTTCTAGTTTCATATGGAAAGACAATAGTGGAATAAACATGGAAGTTTTTAAGATGAACAGATGGTTTACTTACTCGAGATGATCGACGAAGGGGTTATGGAGACTCGGTATATTATGATGAATGAATAAAAAAGGAAGAGCTATTTGATAAAGTAGGAGGATCTGTTGTGGGAGAAGATACAATAGAATCAAGTGTTGGTTATGTTAAAATGCTATAGCTATAAGACAGATCTATAGAAGAAATATCAGGAAATAAGGTATGGTAGGGTTAGAAAAAACTTTGTTTGAGGGTTCACTGACTTGAAATTATGATATTGTGGAAAAAAATTTATGTTCCCAAAAAAGTGACACATCGAAAGATTCGAAGTCTTTGAGATAGTGAATTCTAGCATCTATATCCTTTGTGTTCTATCATATACCCTATAAAATAGCATAAACATGTTCTAGTTTAAAATTTGGTGTGCTCATGAGGTTGTAATAGAACAAAGCATGCACATCCAAAAAATTTAAGAGACTACTAGTTAGGAGCACAAAGACATATTACCTATAATAGGAGAATGTGATTGATAGTATAGACAACAGTTAAGGTTGCTTCTCCCCAAAAGGTTTCAGGACAATAAGATGATATAAGGAGGGCTCGAACAATGTCAAGAATATGTCTATATTTGCATTCGACCAGACCATTTTTGTAGCACCCCACTCCCGCAAGACTCGAACCTGCCATCGACTGTGATATCCGAGTTCGTGTCCCGTGAAGGTGGCGTGCTAAAGCACTCAATCATTCAAAAGTCCACATGAATTTTTTTTGAAATCAATAACTCAAAATGCAAAAATCGGTACTCAAATTGGGCCCATATTCATTCATAACCCTTTTCAATTCCACACAACTATCGATAAATTTCGATAGCCATTAGGGGCTCTTTCATAAATATAAAACATTTGAGTCATTACGGAATACAAATTTATACAATGAGTTGCAGAAAATACAATTCGATACAAAATAGAAAAATGTAATGCAGACGTGAACTGATCCCAACCTCTATCCTTCACTTGTATATTGTAAGTATACTCCTATTGGCCTAACGAGATATTCTTCTAATCCTGAAAAATAGTTGCAAAATGAGAGACTATCATCGATGGCTCACCCAGTCACATAATTCACATAACACATACATCACACATTTCACATTATTTCACTCTTCACATTCACTTTAACATTTCATATTCATTACACTTAACTGCTCATATTATACATATGTAATGCACATGAGACTCACTTTTCATTTGTTACTTTGTTGTGACCGAGTGCCTGCACTATCCCATATAAGGCTCATTGATAACTGTCCCTTATCCACTTGGGGGATACAGGGCTCATTAAATGTTGAGCCTGAGGCTCTGATTCACTTCTGAGCTCGAGGCTCATTTCACTCGTTAAGCTTTAAGCTCTAATCGTTGGCTACTCTGGTCACAACTGTCATTATATTTCATGCAATCATGCAATGGAATGCATCACTCACGTTTGTATGTTCCCATTCACTTACTTTCACATGTCATCGGACCTTAGTCCGACATTCCACATTGAAGTGGAGAATTCACAATTTCATTCATATACAAATACAAATACACATTCATAACACATTTAACAATCACATTCACATTCATAATCTCTCAATTCATAACATAACCAAAACAAACAATAAAGTAAGACCATCTAGGTCTACTCACAATACGCTCCAGATTAGCATTTGCTTTCAATTTCTGGGAACTCCTGTTCACCAAATGAAGGAATACTTGGCTCAAAGGGAAGCTCTTCTCTTCCTATACTTGTTTCCCTTCTTGACCTACTCCAAAATCTGTCTTGTAGGCTAGGGAAATTGAAACCCTAACCTGTTGTCTCTTCTTTCTCTCTTTCTCTTCTTCTCTTTATACTTCTCTCTCTTCTTTTTTATGACAATCTCTCTCTTTTCTCTAGAATTTTTGTTCTTCTCTTCTACTTCCTTCCATTCACGTGTTTATACTCCATTTATAGGTAAGACAACACTTCTTCTCCTAATTATGCCCTTAATGATTGAGAATTGTCTCATTTGCCCTTCTATTTATGCCTTATGTCTTTTACATGTAAGTGTCTTGTCAAAAGTACCCCTTGAATATTCTAACATAGCACTTTCTTCTAGAAGACTCTTCTCTATTGTCTTATGTTTCCAATGATACCAAAAGCATTCAATTTGGTTTAATAGTGTGAAAGTTATACTCCAATATCTCCGAACTGTTTTTATTCCAAGACAGTACCCTATATTCAACTTCCATCCAAAACTTGAAACTCTTAGAGTCATATTCAGAATTTTATGTCTTCATATAATTTATAGCCCTATGTTTCTAGTTTACGTCAAATTAAAAATAATCTCATTTGAAGCTCTATGTATCAAGATATCATCAAAATATTGAAGTATGTTTAGTAGAATAACACCAGTTCATACTATTGAAGAATACATTCATTGTACCCGCTCCACTTTTTCACTCAATCTTTCTCAATTTGATTCAGAGGGCTATGATGTTAGAGATATAGAGCAAAGTCTTACGAGTCCAATGGATCCAGAATCAAGTCATTTGGATGTCTAGAGAGGAAGTTATGACAAAAAAAGCGACTATGCTTATGACCTCAATCGTCTTACTTTGCTTCGTCTTACTTTGTACAGTAACTTCGTCTTAGAATGTACAGTAACTTCGTCTTATTTTGTACAATAATTTCGTCTTACTTTGTATAGTAACTTCATCTTAGAATGTACAGTAACTAAGACGATGCAATACTATAACTTGTAATACTCGTATCTCTCAACTCTGACATCCAAAATTCACAAACTTTATACCGTTGGAAAGCTGGAATGATTATCTACAACTTCCAAGAAGACAATTTTGCCAAAATATATCTATATTAATCTATATTTTCTCCCGAAGTTAGAAAATGAATTTTACATTCATTTTCCAATGTACTGCACTCAGTATTCACTTCATAACAAAATTTGAGACTCTTAAAGACGGAATTAAAATTCGATGTCTTCATAAGAAATGTATCCATATATTTCTAGGTTAATCCAAATCAAGAATAATCTCGTTTGAACAACTAGAAAAAACGTTGTGGCTAAAAGACTGAAACATATTCAATGAACATTTTCCAGATCCCTATCAATTTTGTTTCCAAATCTTTCCTTATCTCAACTCATACCTATATCACTTTTTCCACTTCTCTACTTCTCGTTTTTAATAAAATCACATTTAAAAACAATCATACCTGGAATTTGTCAATGAATGCATGTACACTTATTTTTGTGCAAAGATTCAATATTCATGTGCATATATGCTAACATTATGCATAAGCAAGAAAAATGCATTTCCTTAATCTCTCTTTGAGCTTACATGCATTTAATTTTCAGGTCCTAACCCTTAATAGGGGGACGGGATGGTACATTTTAAGTACTCAGTTTTAGTATTGCTCAATTTAAAACCTTTTAACTCTAGTGTGTCCCTTTAAAGTTTTAGCCTGACATTGATAGTCCTTTTTGCCTCATCCATAAAAAAAAATCATTAGCAAACTACTTATACTAAGGCACATCTCCTTGGATATTGATTGGTTATTTTTATACCAATATTTGAATTAATCCTAAGAGAACGACGTAGCTATAGTTAGCACAAGTAAGTATGAATCGATCCCACAAAGACAGTAAATATTAGTAATGACTCTTCTCTTATTATCTAGCCTGTGAATTGGATATTTAATCTTTAATTAAAATTAAAACTAAAAAAAATAAAATAACATAGGAAACAATAACTAATGTAGAAGACCAAGGAAATTACTTGGAAAACTCAATATCAAAGATTAGTGTCTAGGTGATGAATCTCCCTAAAAATCATTATATAGTTAACATTTTATCAAATAATTATTTTATTGACTATTGGACCTTGAAAATTCTTATTTTATGTTAATAATTCTCTCGAGACTACTAACAACTAATCCATATAGTGATTAACTGAAATCTTTTCTAGTTAATGTTCTTAAGATTGCATTATCAATTTATGAATTCTACCATTAAGTTTGACCCTAATTCAACGGATTTATATTGGCCTTTCTCTAAGATTACAATGAGCTCCTAATGATATGAAAATAGATCATGCACTAATGTTCTAGATCTATTAGAACATGTACGAAACTCATAATTGATCATAATAGATCAATCAAAATAATTTCATTAAATAAAAGAATCAAGAAATATTGTTATCCCAACTATGGTTCATAGCATATAGGCACTAAATATTTTTAGTTACATATAATAGAAAACAAAATGAAAGATAAACAAGAAAAAAACAAATAAAAAACAAAGGAATCATAATTCTAAATCTCCCTTCTTTTTTTGTTGAACATTCTTGCAAGTTTGAGGTTTGATGTTTGATGCTATAATTTATTGAATCTTTTGATGATTTCCTCACACTCTCCACATCTTTAAATCAGTATCGTCCCTTCTGTAAGCTTTCTACATATGGAATCTGCTCCAAAAAACTACTTCTCTAATTTGCCCCTACTCACGTCTTTTTATAGTAAATTTTAGTATTTCTAAAAGATATATGATATGATACACTGACGTGTAAGAGACCATGTATATTCAAAAACTCTAGAATTTGTAATTTTACAAGAGCTATGAGACATACACGGGCATAAAATCAGCTATGTATCTCTAATTTGCATCAAACTTTGTTTTATGACACATTTTCATCCGAATTGTTCTCCTTTTGGTCCATGAAAGTAATTATAACCTATAAATGTACTTGGAGCGAATTAAATACCAAAAATACAATAAAATTACAAAATATCAAGCAAAATACATCAAAGATGGTTGTATAAATATATTCAAATTAGTATCTATCTAACATCCCCACACTTAAGTTTTTGCTTCTACTCAAGCAAATCATAATCAAAATTATTAACTTTACAAAGTATATCCTTTATTAATCTCATCCTGTCCATCCTTACTCTAAATCATAATATCACGTTAATCAAATTAATAAACAATTGGAATATTGGTATCCTAAAACTAACTTCATAAGTCAATATTAATAGTAATAACGTCAATAATCGCATTGAAATCAAAATTATAAACCTTTAAACTCCTACCAAGAATTCAATCAATACACTCAAGTGTTTGGGCGAAAAGTATCAAACTCTCAAATCAATGCATAGTAAAACTCTTACCATAGACTTTCAATTTTATCAAATCTTTACCACTTATGTAAACTAGAAACAAAAATCAAAAGATCTTTATCAGGTTGAAATGGGGTTTAGGTATGGTATAATTAAGTTAATGAAAAAGTAGATCTGGCATGTCCTATACGTTATTTGTCGACAAGTGCAAAGGTTGACTAGCACATGCAGTCATGTGTCAGTCATGTCTGTTCCAGGGCCTCTACCTCCAAACGGTGGGCGCATGTGTCCTGCTAGGGTTTTTCTATTGTTTTCTCTCGCCGCCGCCGGTCATCTTCTTTACTTCTATGTCACTAGCGTTGCTGCTCCACACAAAAGTATTTCTATGGACAATATCCATCCCATCCACACCAATGGTGGTTTAAGCTGCTGGTAATTAGTTAGTTTACAAGCACACACTAAATAGCAAGGAGACAAAACATATTTGATGCACAAACAAAATCAACAAATGCAATGCCAATAAGTTTTCCATAACATACAATTTGATTTTGTTTTAAGGATAATTGTACAAAAAAAATACACACACATAAAAACATATACAGATACAAGGAGAAAGCTAATTTCCAGATGTAAAAACAAACATATCATCACATACACGGTTTTCCAAAACACAAGCCAAATGCAAAACAAAGGAGCAGGTGAATTAAAATTTTCAAAAGGCAGAACAAGACACAGTGGTGTAACATAAGATTTTTTTTTGAACAGATTCAAGTTTTTAAAACATCAAAGCCTTAATTTTATCTATAACAATCAAACACCTAAATCAAGTTAAATAATTAAAGGAGGCTCTGATACCACTATCAGGTTTTGAGGGAGCTTGGGGAGAAACTGGACCGGATCCAAATAAGTCCATATATAACTAGGACATCAAATCTTAACCTAAAACCTTAAGACACTGAGTTATAAGTCCTATCTTTGTATATAACTTACTTTATCCATATGTCTCTTTCCAATACACGATGACTCCACTTAAGAATTTCCAATAATTATGTTAGGAATTGTATTTCAACCTAAAGTCATTATTGGTTACTTTAGCCTGCTGAATTGTTAACAATTACATTTATATAATGTTGTGTAATTTTCCATGACAACACTTGGTTAAGATGATTTAACATTTCTTAAATTTGTGTTTTTTATCATTCTTCGCCTTTATGCACTCTTAAATTTTTCGTGAGTTCTTTGTATATGTTTATATATTAATTCTTACGTCAGTCGTTATCAAGTGTTGTATAAAAACACATGGTGTATTGAAGACTTGTTCATACACCTAGGATGGGTTTATACTTGGCACTGTGGGCTTTTCGTCTTCTTTGTTTTTTGAAGTTAATCAAATAATTTATTAAAAATACATCATAAAGGGACATTACAAAGAAGTTTCAATCGAAAGTAAATTTTATCATTATATTTGTTATCTTTAGGAAAAAAAAAGGAGGTTAAAGCTTCCATTGTTTTCTGAAGTGTATACTTAATTAGGTGATCAGTAGCTTGATGAGCTACCAAAGTTTCCCTTATCCAGCAATAAAGCAAAAGACACGCTAGACCAATTTTAAATTACACTATAAAAGTTACTCTTTAGTTGAAGTTTATTATAGATTTAGAATTTCATCTTTTCCTTGCATGAGTATCTATGTTACCATAAATTATTTGAATTAGAGAGACAATTCTCCTATAAGAAATCATAGAACAAGTTTAAAAGGTTGGTTATCTTCTAGAGTTATCCTTTAGTGAATTGTATCCTTGCTTTCAAAACCAGTTATCTTTAAGTTCAAGGTTACTTGATTTACTATTTTTATTTTTTGCTACTGAAAGGGGTGAAATTTTTTTTTTGTCTCTTTCATTTTACATCTCTTACTAAGAAAATGTTGGCCAATAATTACTATCCTATTTTATTATTTTTAGGAATCATATTGCAGGGAAGTCCATCACATCATATGAACCCTGTAGACATATACACACTTTTTTTCCCTCCTTTAAGCCTAAAATCAAAACTTAGGTAGAAAAGCCAGTCGCATCATAATTTCTTAACTATCCATTTCATCACATATCCTCTTTCACTTCATTTTTCCTGCACTTATCAGAAAAATATAAACACACTACATTTTTTATAATGAAAAAGTTAAATTGAATCTTAACATTTTCACTAAAATTTTAAATTAAATGCTTTTATTTGTTTTAAAAAATCTTTACATTTCAAAAACATGAATTAGAACTCAATTTAATTTCTTTGTCAATATACTCCATTTCAAAAAATATATTGACATTTTTTTTAAATTTTTTATCATATGTGCATCTTACATGATAAGTGAGATAATTTTTTTTTTAAAAAGCAAATCATGTCTTTCCTCTTTTTCTCCTCTCTCTCTCTTCCTTAACTTCTTGTTCTCTTCTATTTTTTTTTATTCTTAATGTATAGCTTCAAGTTCTCCATTTTCATTTATACTTTCTCTACTCTCATTTTCTTCTTCTAATTTTCCTCAACGCTTTACGAACTTTGGAAGTCATCTAATATCTGATCACTCTCTTATATTCATCAAGGAATGTCAACAGTTCCAATAAAAGAAAGGCCCCATTCAAAATCTTTAGTTCTCTTTTAGGAGCTCTAAGGTTTATAGAAGTTATTTCAAAAGGATTGTCAATTCCTCAAACTATTTCCAAGGCTTATAAATGTATTCAGAGTTTAAACGCTATCAAACATAATTAAAGAAACTGCAAAAAGGAAGTATTGATCCAATGTCAATAGCTAAAGACATTTCTCTAAACTCACTCATTGCTCAACAGGAGAAACAAGCCTCTAATTGTGGAGATCCTTATATCAAACAATAAGTTTCAAAGTAAATTAAGGATTATATTGTCTTCCTAAGAACTAAAGACTCCCAACTGAGGCAAAAATCAAGAATGCTTTGTCTGAAGGAAACTCAATTCAATATAGAAGAAACAAAAATATGATCATTTCACTTTAGGATAATGAAGGTAATATAGTTCAATCACAAGAGGAGCTACAGAATTTGGCCTATAATCTCTTAAGGATTCGTAACAACATCACTTCTCTCCCTCAAGATATCATCAACTATTTGTTTGATTCAATACCTAATCAGATTCAATCTAACCTTGGTAAGGAAGTTAATAAAGAGGGAATATGACAACTTGTCTTCCTATTCCATCCTGATAAATGTCTTGGCTTTAATGGTTTAACTCTAAATTTTTCTAATAGATTTGGAGCATGATAGTTGATCTAGTGTCTAATGTCATGCATTAATTCTTTCAAAATGGAAAAAATGCTCACAAAAATAAACAAAACTTATATTTATTTCATTTTTACGTTCCCTTCTGCAAAGCCTCCTAATGAGTTCAGATCTGTTTCAAGTTTTAATTTGATTTACAAATTCATTTATAAAGTGATTGATAATAAAATGAGCGATCATTTGAAGCAGGTGATTAATTGCAACTAAAGTGTTTTCATATATGAAGATCCATTACGGACAACATAATCCTACTACAATCGTTATTCAAAGGTTATGGAAGTTAGAAAATTGTTAGAAGTGGAGCAATTAAGATTGATTTTGCTAAGGCTTTGATTCACTTAGGTGGAGTTTTATAATTTGACACTTTGCTTACTATTGGTTACCCTAACAAAATTTTCTAATAGAAACAAAATTGTATTACAAGAGTATCATATTCAGTCATCACTAATAGAGAACCTATATGATAATTCAAAGCTACCAAGGGACTATGGCAAGTGATCTCTTATCCCCTCTTATACTTGTCATCAGTATAGAGGTCTTCTTAAGAATGATAAGAGGAAAAAAAATCAAGAGAACCAAGATTTAAGTATCACCATAATTGCTCCAAACAAAAGATTTTTCAACTTTCTTTTACAGATGATCTCATTCTCCTAGGTTGAGCTTCTCAACCTTCCTTTAACTTGGTCATATCTTCATTAAATCACTTCAAGGCCATATCTACATTGAGTTATAATCTAAGTGAAAGCTTCTTCATCTCCTTAACTGGCCACAGACCCTTAGTTGTGTAATTTGATCTTGTTTAAAGGCATTCAATTAACTGGATTACCTTTTAAATACTTGGGAGTTTCAATCTTTGAGAAAAGGCTCTCTTTTTTAGACTATTTTCCTCTCTTAGACTCCATCAAAAGAGGATTAACAATTGGCCCAATGTATTCATAAGGTACGAAGGAAGACTACAATTAGTTATATCTGTCCTCAACGATCTTTCAACATATTGATGCTCACACATGGCTCTTCCTAAGGAAATTATAAAGGTAATTGATAAGAAACTAAAAGGATTCTTTATAGGTTGGAACTAACATCTATATAAAGGCCACCAAGGTGAAATAATTTGTCAACTTAAGCAGTTTGAGGGCCTTGACATAGCTTCTGTGAGATTCTTATGCAAAGCCTTAATTGCTAAAAGATGCTAGAAATTATACAAGGACAAAGTAGACATATGGGTCAATTAGATACACATATATCACATAAAAGAAGAGAGCGTATCATTTACTAGAGAATTCTCCTTCATGATAAATACAATGTCATTGCCACCAATAGTCAAAACAACCTAGGCATGGGAATAAGAAATGGATGAGTACTTTGAGAATGTTTTTTTTCCCCTATATCTAGTTAAGTAATCTCCACATTGTAATGCCATTTAGATAGTGTCGATCTTTCGTTTATAGATATTTGATAGTGGCGAATAAGTCACTTAGTTTTGTTTTATACTACATTTCTAACTTCTATAAATACAATTCAATTTTTTTCCCAAAAAAAGAGGAAAACATTTTAAGAAATAAATAGCAATAAAAGGAAAGAAATAAAAAAGTTATGAATGGGGAATTATTTTATTGTTTAAGCTAGGCCACTACTTTGAGCTAGTCATCTTTTCATTTGTTCTCTATAAAGTGGACTCAATAGGAATCACTAGTAGAAGTCCAATGTTTTCCTCCAAAATAATCTTTGCCTTTAGTCATAGCTAGAGGAATATTAATTTCTTCCTATGAATTCCGGTGACATTTAGTTTTTCTTTTTTTTTCTTTTAAGATTATAGCTCATGTTCCTCTCTAAGTAAATCGTACCTTATCACATTTTCATCATCTCATATGGATTCATTTTTTTTTGGTGAATTTGGAAGTGAAAAAATCAAAAGAAAAAGCCTAAGGCCTCAAAAAAGAAACAGAACAAACATCATTTTGCAAAAGCTGACAAAGACCTGGCATAGACCTCTACCACACAAGCCATCGATGTAAAGAAGAAGAACCCTGTTTTGCCAAGAAGTCAGCACACTAATTCCCTTCCCTAAATGTATGACTAATACAACAAACACAAGCCCTCCACAAAAGGCACCTGATGTACTCAATAATAACCAAGTTAGGATAGGAGCGCGGACAATTTCCAAAGACTAGCTTAATAGCTTTAAGAGAGTTTGATTCCACAAGAACCTTCTTAAAGCCACGATCCCATGCTAAAGAGATTCCATGAAATATGACTTGAAACTCAGCCAATATATTAGTTGCCAGACTAAGATAACCTGAAAAACCGACAATCCAACCCCTAAACTTATCCCTCAATAAACCACCAAAACTTGCATTACCTGGATTTCCCAAAGAACTACCATCCACATTAAGCTTAACAAAATTAGGATGAGGGACCTTCCAAGAGACCCATTGACTCGAACCATCAAGTCTTACTTTTTTTTTTCTATTTCTTTTCTCTTATTTTTCGTCTTTATTCTATATAAACACCGTTGATTGTCCATTTTAAGCCTCTTTCTTCGATGTTAATCTGTCTTGGTGAGGTTAGTGAGTTGCTTTTCTTTTATTATTGTTCTTACCTTCTCTTTTTTATACCAAATTTGTGATAAGAAATCAAGATAACTTTTGAGTACTCGGTAGGTGTTGAAGAATCAAAGGAGAGGAAAGAACAAAAACACATATATACCTAACGTCGTGTCAGAGGAAAAGCACCCACATGCCACCATAATATCTCCGAGTTTTTATATTTTAGGTCCTCATCTTATTCTTATTTTTGTAATTTTCTTCTTATGTATGTCAGTTGTTTATTTATGTCTTTTATTCTAAATCTTTCTTTTTAGGATTCGGTAATGTCTTGGTTACAGTTTAGTACTTCATTATATTTCAGACTCATTTTCCTTAATCTAATACTTTAATTTTTTTACTATTTTTTGTCTTTGCTTTTCCTTTTGTAATCTTGGGTCACAAGTTTTATTCCAGTGGTCTAACATTCAGTTTAGGTAATTTTTAGTGTTTACTGTGGATTCGTTAATAAGTGAAAATTGTTACATATTTTATAATATTTTAAATTATATTATTAAAAAACTCAAGTTGATTAGTTCCTTATTTTATTATTAAAAATGATGTAAATTGAATTAAATATTTCTAGGCTTTGATGAGCTAAAGGAAGCAAGTCCAAGTGTCCAACACAGGCTGAAATGTTCCGTATTGGTAGAAAAAATAGCCTAGCAGCAGAACCAAAATTCCAGCAATAGCCCAAAATTCCAACAAACCGGAAAAGGACCCGTATCAGTAGCAAAATAACTTAACCGACAACCCAATTTCTAGCAATAAACAAAACCCAGCGGTAAAAGAAAGGAGGCCAGGAACGTTAGCGGCTAGAAGCAGAACACAACCTAGCGGTGGAAAGTTTAGCAGACCGTCAGAACAAGAAGCGGCAGCAAAAAGTTAAACCACCCACCCGACATCTCTAGCTCCAAATAGATAAAAATCCTTTTGAAATGGATTTGATGAGAAGAAATCACCAAAAATCCATTACATTTGGGCTTGTGGGGATCTTCATGAGGCTATAAAACCAATGAAGCATCTAGAAAGAAAGTGAACAAACATCCACGCAAAGGGAGAGATCTCTAAAAGTTTTAACACCCTTACAAGGCGGTTGAAGCTGTCAATCATTGCAAGGAGTGTTTGAGGGTGAAAGGGAACCAATTTTTACCTATTTTGAGCTAGTTCAAGGCTGTTGGAGGAATTTCTCAGACCTTGAAAGGGTTGGTCCGATGTCTATTAAGTTGGAACACATCAAATGAGCTTTCCTAAATCATTATTCCCCTTGGTTACAATTTTCCATGCTCGAGTTATGCTTATCTTTTAAAATTTTTGTTTAGATATGATGTTTTGAGTAATTGGGTTACCATTTTCTTGATTAATTCTAGTTATTACGAGGTGAATTATTAATGTACAATTGCTGGAATTTCTAATTTTGTTTATTCATGTTCTTATTTGATTGGATAAATCCTTGACTATTTAAATATGATAAGTAGAGTTAGTGATTCATTTGGAGTTGTGTGGGCTGGAATTTTTTCGTCGAACAAATTTTGATTGTTGAATTGTGTTTCCTTGTGCTTAACGTGTTTTGATGTTAGAATTGAGCTGGTTCAATTTTATCATTTCCTTACTGGGCCATGTCCCTCGACTCTTGCATTTTTAAATTACGGATTTTCTTGTGCAGAAGAAGCAAAGACAAGGATAATGGGGTTGCCAAGTGACTCGGGGGACTTGTCATCAGAGATGGAGGTGGATGCTTATAGGCATCTTTTCCCTCTGCATTTTTATGAAAAGCATCTCTCACTCTCCATCCGTCCTGATTCCAGGCCACTTGGCAAAGCAAGAGATACTACCTTGGCCCTTGGTGTGTTAAAACCCTTATTTTGTTTGTTGATTTTGAACTTGTATAACTTACCGTAGACATATTTATATTCTTTTCTAATTTTTATAGGGCCT
>JAOSBK010000009.1:7458716-7472919 GCA_027568895.1 Erythroxylum shatona | reverse complement strand
ACGACTCAACGCATTCTTGTACCTAAAAACTATAACCTGCATATTAAGATTAATAACAATAGTTTAGGGCTCACCTCTTCGCGTCACGACCAACACAACCAAACGAAAAAACTATTATCAAGAGCTAACCTACTGACTAAAACTTTTGTCATGGAATATGAACAATAACCACTCATGAGGGGCTTCAGCTAAACCAACCCTCCAATCAGAAGTACGGAAGCTCGTTAAGAGCTAAAAACTGCCAATGCTCTTCCTGCAGATTTTGCCGTGATATTTTCCTAGATTCTCATTTCCTGGAATTGCAATGTTATGACAACACTTTCGTCAATCTCATTCAGCAGGGAAGTACCTGCGGGTATCAAATGGCTGATTCAGGGAGTTCAAACTGGGCATGTCTTGAGAAGTTCCTCGAGTCATTGGTGCAAATGCTGCATATGAAAAACATATTAGGAAAAGACAAGAAGAATATAAGGAACGGCATAATATTTCCAACCCACAATCAACCACAAGCTGAATTTGTCTTCACCATGGCCACAGCTATTGAAGCAAATTATTCAATGAATGGGGAAAGTTTGTACTAAAACCAATCTGATACATTTCATGATATCGGTTTGCTCATAACCAGGCAAAGCACATGATTCTTATATAGCAGGAATAGTAAAGGGTTTTCTTACAATTTTCTTTAACTGGAAAGTTAAAAGTTTACGCACTCTTGGCAACCAATTCTCTAGATCAAATAAGAGATACCCATGAATAAGAAAACATTTTCTCACGGCCAGATATGAGAAACTGCTTATTTTCAATAACTGAAGCTGCCAAGTGCAAGTCCTAAAGAAGCATATCTAGATAGCACCAACTTCTGTGGATGTTATTACATGTTTCGCAGTCACATAAAAGAAATATGCCTCATCTCAACATTTTACATCTAAACTGAACAAAGCACCCCCCACAGGTTGCATATATATTAAATGCATTGGTGAGACAAAGTAACATGGTAAAGAAATTAATTTTGAGTTGATATCAACCAAAATTTCATGCTATTAATTGCAACAAGCGTGTTAAGCAATTTGGCCAAATAAATGAATAATCCAAGTTAGTAAAATCACAATAGTAAAACCACAACACACAAAATAGTTCCGTCAATTTGAAGCTACCTTTCTCTCTCATTCTTCTCTCTCTATCATATTCAAACTTATCTCGAATTAGGTTGACTTTTTCCCATGAATCTCCTTGCCTGTTTCGCCCAAAATTCTGGTCCTGCATTCACAGTAGTTTTTAAAATTTGTCTTTTACAAACTCAAGCTAGAGATTGAAAAATCCAGGTTTTGCAATCTGTTCTAAAGTAGCACAAAAATGACATCATAACCCAGCATAATAGAGCATTTCATATCCATTCATAAGTATGTAACCATGTTCTCAATAAATTGGAGAAAATAGTGACCAATAGTCGACCAACTTATAACTCATAATACCTCGGAACAATATCTATCTTAGTGTCCTATGGAAAATTAAAATTACAGTCACATCAGATCCATAGAGAAAGTTTCAGTAAGGTGCATACCTTCCTGAGCTCATTTCGCCTACTCCTGTACCACATGCAAAAACATCAAATATGAGACGAAGAGGCTTGAAATTGCATGAAAATGAAGAAAAAGAAAGCTCATCCCTTAACAACAAAATAAACAGCATTAAAAACAAAAGGAGAGAATCTATCATGTGATATCACAAATTATGCTGAAAAATTAAAAGTATACACAATGAGATTGAAAATGGTCACAATTATAAGCACCAGACAAAGACTTCCCATCCACTATGAAACAGAAATTCTCCAACCAATGACTAGGTAAGATTCTTCACAGTCGCTGGCATTCGCATCAGATTACCGTTAACCGTACTTAAAAGGAACAAACTCTTCATAATAGAAGTAGGAATTCAGAAATTTGTTTAAAAACAAAAAGATGGGAAAGAACAAACTTGTAAGGGTTAAAATCTTGGTCATCATCATCAGGAGACTCATAGTTAGCATGATCTTGGGCTATTTTCTTCGAGTAGCCCTCATCCCAATACAAGCGCTCCCAATTCTCTCTAAGTTCATTATACAACTCCATATACCTTTTGCACCAAGGCTCGTGCTCCTTATGACACACAAAATAAATTGAATTAGAAAAATCAATCATCCCAAAAATAAAGCTCAGAGAATTGAAATAAGGATATGGATGGACTACAATAAAAAGGTTCTTACAGCTTCCTTGAGAACGAGGCGCGTGCGGCGCATGAACTGCTCTCTGAGCTGTTTACGGCGCTTATTGGGGATGTTGTCTCGAGGAATCACGAAGCGTTCACGCAGAGGCACGTGCTCGCCGATTTCATGCATCTCACCGTCGACGACCCACCACTCTGATTTTTCTTCGGTTTTCTTCTTACCAAAGGCCGGCTGCTTGGAGCGCCGCCTGTTTGTACTGGATTCAGTCCGCGCGAAGCGGAACTGATCGGAGGAGGACCGGACGCATGGAGTGAAGGTCCTCAGCCGTTTAATGAGAGAACACATCGAGTCTGAATTTAGACCGGGCTCCAGAAAGATTTAGAGATTCTAAAATCGTCGCTCGGACCGGACGGTTACCTCTGTAGTATTATACATCTGTACAAAGTAGCAGCTGTCCAGCCCGTTACAGCGAACGGATATATGTCAACAGGCCCAACAGTCCAAACCCGCTCCGAATATTTTTTATCAGTCTGAATGCAGTTAAAGATATGATGGAATTCAGATTTGAACGGTTGGAAACCCAACCCAAATGCCTTTCATTAATGCTATGTTTGGTTGGATATAAGGTTTTTAATGAAATGGAAAAATTTATAATGAAATGGAATGTAAAAAAATATAATATTAGAAAATTGTTGTTTGAGAGAGATAGAAGGGTTCATCATATAATGTAGTGAAATATTGCTTGAAAGAAGGGTTTACAATGTAATGTAGTAAAAAGCTATTTATCATTTTGTATTCCATCCTAAACTTTACAAATCAGAGGTTTCTCATTTTTACTATTTAGGACAGAATGAGATAGAATATAAAACCCTCCTCTTTCATCTCATTTCATTCCATTTCATTATAAATATTCTTCTCAAACGACGGAATAATATTACATTCTATTTCATTCCATTAATAAACTCCCAACTAAACATAACCTAAATTAAAAACAGGTCAAATTGCAAAAATTTTGAGTTAATTCAAGATGAGTTGTTGAATGCAAACCAAAATACTAGTTTTACGCTCAAAACCGCAATTATACGAGTCGTAACTTTTAGTAAAAAGGGGATATTGATCCCCCAAGGATTGTACTTAGGCACCACTTAATTCAGGTTGGTCCTTATTTAAGAAACCGATTCAATCAAATTTAAATAAATAAGTATAATAAAGACAAATTAAAGGTAAAAGAAAACAGCACAGCCTAAGCCAAAATCGTAAACTAAAATTTGAAGAAAATCAAAATTAAAAGTAGGATCTGTCATTATCCCTATTTGCTCCCTGGTTAATTGATTCAATTTATGCTTGGCCCAAGATTTCCAAAAATTTTAACTATCCTCTCTCAAGGTGCAACTAAATGTTACTAGTTAAATAAATTAGGATTAACTTTGTAATCTCTCGATATGCAAAGCTTTTCCTACTATCCTATAGGCAGTGTATCAATATATTGAAATCTCTTCCTAATAAATCGATAACTTGTTATTTATAGGTCTATTAAATGTTAACTCTCTCATTATACATTTAACATAGATTACCAATCTCATTCTCTTGATTTGTTGCAAGGTTTGAGCTCAATAAATAACACAAACATTTGTATTATTGAATCAACAACTGAAGGTTCACAAATAGTTCAAACAACAAACCATAAAAAATATTTTAGCCAATCATAATGTCATTAACATCCCTAATAACCAAACAGTCTATGATATATGCTATAAGAGAAAAAATTGAAATAAGAACTAAACGGGGCGAGCTCCTTGTCTTCTTTGCCTGAATCTGAAAAATTTGGATGGCGGGATGCTTTTTGCTCAATTGGGAATGAAAACCTTGATTTTCCACCTATCTCTAGGCTCTCAATATGTCTTTTAGTTCCTAGAGGCTAGTTTGCACCACCCTCTTTAGCCCTAGGGATTTATGACATTATATATCATAAAACCTTAAACAAATAAGTGAAACCTGTGTGATTCCTCGGGCTAAGCATCCCACAATCGTGGGAATTATCCTTGTGCTTCCCACGATCGTGAGTTAATGTGATAGAAACTTTCTCCATAGATTTCCCATAATCATGGGAAACATGCCCTTTCCCACGATCATGGGTTCTTGTTCTTCAACAACTCCAATTCTATTCTCTTCTCTTGGTCCGCAGCTCAATCACAAAGGTGTCCACCCTCCATTACTACACCAAAATGATCAATTCTTACCCTAAAGCAACATCAAACACAAAAGAACAACTATGAAGATCAAACTAAACAAAAACACGTTAAACAAGTCCTAAAACACAATAATACTAACCTATTATGCAAGAAACAAATGGCAAATACTTAGAACAACACACACTAATGCACAATTATCAACTTCCCCACACTTAAATCTTTGTTTGTCCTCAAGCAAAATCAAACCCAACCAATCAATTCCATCACTTCTTTTTCACAAAGATCAAAGCATGCATTCCATCAAAATTTGGCAAACTCAAATGTCAAGTTATTACACATATCATGACTACTGTTCATTAGTGTACATAAATAAACTCAATTTATGGCACCATCACTCAAAGGTAAGTACAAACGTAAAATGAATCTTCCTTACGATTTCACTCATTTCTCTCAAGTATTTGATAGTTAGTGTTTTACTCAAGCTCCTTATAGGAAACTACACTATTATAGGCTTGCTAATACACCAATTCTCCTTTACAATGATTACATGCATAAATAAATCAAAAGGACTTGTTTCAGGTTGGAATATGATAAGGGTTAAGGTGGGTCAAAAAGGGTAAAAGGTTTAACACAAGTATTCATAAAGTAATAAGTGAACAAAGGGATAATAAAATATATTTCTGATATACAAATAAAAATAAACTACTACTACTCACTTATTGATGCTACCAAAACGTTTTTTTTTCAATAATTGAAGAAATGATAAATAAAATAGCAACTAAATACAATGTGGTCCAAGAGTAGAAGTATCACTCAACTCATCTCGGAAAAAATTGTAGCAAAAATCTCAAACTAATGCATCACTTAATACTTTACTAAGCTCGTGAATGGGTAGGTTAATGGGGTTTCAGGTTTTAAAATATGGTGTGTTTTTAAGAAACAAAAGGGTTAAGGCTCAATGGGGGTAGCAAGGGATAATAAAAAGGTATGTCATTTAAGTCAAAGGTTATCACAGAAAAGGGCTTTAATCATCTCTATTAAGCATGCATCCAGTAGATTCAAATCGATTCAAAGTAAGTTCTGAAGTTAGTAACCTAAGGAAGCATTACATAATTAAAGAAATAAAATGACTGTAGATGGAGTCGTACGGGATCAATCCTCACATTGGCTCAAATAAAAATTCATTATGCATCTCTACACTATCTCATTGTTTAAGTGTCAAATTTTGAGTAAGCTTATGCAACCAACTACTTTTCATCACTCAACATGATTCACTCTCTAATCAAGTAGCCTAATCTGAGTTCAAGCATGCATTTAATCTCATTCCAACTAACGTGATAGAATCTCATGGCAAAACATATCAAAATGATTCAAGTGTGGTTCCATTGCTTAACACAAAACAACAACCTAATATTCCAAAAACATGCATCCTAATAAACAAAATGCAAACAATAAATAAAACAAACTAAAACAATGCAATTGACAAAGCAAATGTCACCTCCCCACACTTGGACAACATATTGTCTTCAATGTGACAAGGCAACCACAAAAGGAAATTAAAACATCAAACACAACATCAACCAAGAAAACAAGTAACACAACTAACAAAGTAAATAAAACAATATAAAAAGTGAAGGGTAAGAAGGCTCATGGAGATTGTGGTGGTGAGGGTGGAGGAGAGGAGACTTCAATGTTCTTCGCTTGGATGAACTTGAGGAATTTCTTCTTGATGCACCATTACTCCTTGTGTACTTGTGGCATTTGGTTGCCAAGCTCATTGATTTGTAGCATCATTTGTTGATGATTTGCGGCTATTTGGTTAAGAATTTGTTGAAACCTATCAACATTTGCTGCTACTATTGGTTACTCTTCGACTACTTCTTCTTGGGGCTCCGAGGGCGCCTAAGAGGTAGATGGTTGACAAGTGGCTGCATTATGTCCTTCTTGTTCTTAACAATAGTACACGTCTGAGGATCTTGGAGCTTCATTACATAAAGCTCTAAAATTTCAGAGCGTTTTAAATACAATACATCAAATACAACAAGGTTAGCAATGTGCACACTATCCACATCAAGATTGTAAAATTAAGCCAAAACAGTAACAATGAATGCCATACCAAAATATGAGCTTGTCTTGTTAATGAAACTCACAATAGACCAAAAATGAGATATGGACTATTTACTTCAACTTTGTGATCCATACACCAAAGAAAGAAAAGTTCTTTAGCTGAACATATATTACTTTCAGTTTTGTTACAAACAATTAAGCACATAAATTTGTGAAGTAGTAAGTGCTCATTGCTACGAATTAAAGTGTTAGAAGCATTCCTAGAATCAAAAGAGTTTTCACCCATAAGGCTTTTCAAATAATCATCCACAAAAAATTAATCATGATCGTCTAAAACTTTTGTGTTGGACAAGTCAAAAAAGTGCACGAATAAAAGTATAATCAAGCCTAGATGCATAACCACCTATTCTAAACTAGAATGTGTCCATTTTAGGATTATAGCACACATTGGTGAAAATTTCTACTTTCATCATTGGGTATATCGGTACATCACAATAAATTAGACAACCCCAACCAATATTCATAGCTAATCGTTCAATATTATGCCTCAAACCTAGAGTTTCTAACAATTCAAAATCAAAGTATTTAGGAGGCAATAATTCTCTATCTTTAAAGTCCTGGAATCTATACCTTCTCTTTCTGAAAAATTGGGAATAGGGCACAATAGTTGGCTGCCATATCAGTTTTACCTTCTTCAAAGACTTAAAGGCGCAATTAGTCGATTGGTTTATGGGCAATAAGCTTCTTTGGAGTCATTGAAGAAAAAAATCTACAAAATTTTAGAGAGAGAAAGAAATAAAAACTCACCAAATCCTTGTATTCTTGAATAGGTAATGTGAAATAAGTGTTAAAGAAGTGAATAATGATGGAAAAATGGAGAAAATACCAAGATTTGGGGAAAAGATGAAGGATTTTTTAGGTTAGGGTTAGTGGAAGTCAGCGTAAGAGTGAGAAGAAGAAGAAAGAAGAAGAAAGAGGGAGTTTATTTAAAAAATCTTTCATTGAAGGATCCCACGATCGTGGGAATCACTTCATCTTCTCCCTGTGATTTCCACAATCGTAGGTTAAGGCCCCAAAAAGTTTTTGAAGAGCCTTCCCATGATTGTGGGAAATAGGCCCATTCCCACGATTGTGGGCACTCCAACTTTTCTAACTTCTTAACCCTCTTCCAAGCTTATCATGCATTCCCAACATTCAAGCAGCCTACAAACACATTTAAATCAACAAACCAACAAGAAATTTAAAGAGTATACATGTTAAAACTCAAACAAAATTCAAACTAAACATAATCAAAACCAAACAAATCAAACAAACAAGCAAACAAAGACAAGAAAAAGAAAGGTAAACATGCTAAGTTAAGATCATTAGCTTGATCATTCCATATGCATTCATAAAGGAGTGGAAGAAAGGAAAGAGAAGACTTCCCTTTCTTGTGAGTATGTCCCTGTATAGTATGGCTTGCATCTTTGCCCATTGACCTTGAATGCTTCACCCTTGTCATTTTCCAACTCCAAAGCTCTATGGGGAAACACTTGATGGATCTTGAAGGGTCCACTCCATTTTGACTTGATCTTTCTAGGAAATAATCAAAGTCATGAATTGAACAAATGAACCAAGTCCCCACTCTTGAACTCTTTCTTCTTGATATGAGCATCATGCCACATCTTTGTCCTTTCCTTGTACAACTTGGCATTTTCATAAGCATCAAACCTCAACTCTTCCAATTCGTCAAGTTGTAACAATCTATTCTCAACTACTAGATTCTAATCCATGTTCAACTTCTTAACAGCCCAATAGGCTGGATGCTCTAACTCCATAGGTAAATGGCATGCCTTTCCATACACAAGTATATATTGAGTAGTTCTTAAGGGTGTCTTGAAAGTTGTCCTGTAAGCCTATAAGGAGCCATCGAGCTTTAACACCCAATCCTTTCTTGGGATGCTCACTACCTTTTTCAAAATCTTCTTCAACTCTCTATTCACGACCTCCACTTGGCAACTCTCTATTCACCACTAGAGCCTCAAATGGTTTGTTGCAAGTAAGGAGTTGTCACTCTATGATGAACATTGTATCTTTTCAGAAGAGCGTCAAATGGTTTGTTACAAAAATGTCTCCCTCCATCACTTATAATCACTCTGGGCATCCCAAATCTCATAATGATCTTCTTGATGAACTTTTAAACCACCTTACCATTATTAGGTGAAGCAGCTAAGGCCTCAGCCCACATAGAAACATAATCAACTTCAACCAATATGTAAGTGTTACCTAAGGAGGATGGGATTGGTCCCATGATGTCCAAACCCCACACATAGAATATCTCCACCTCCATGATGTTTGAAAGAGGCATCTTATCTTTCTTCAATATGTTGCCCACTCTTTGACATTTGTCACACTTCAGTACAAAATCTCAAGAATCCTTAAATAAGGTTGGCCAATAGGATCCACACTCTAAGATCCGAGCTACAGTCTTGTTAGCTCCATAATTTTAGGCATGCCATCTTCGAGGACACACCTGCGAATCATACTGTCAACATGTATCTTATATAGTATAGGTTCATCACAAATATAACGAGAACATTGAAACACAAATCGCTTGTTTTGTTGATAAGAGAGATCAGAAGGAAGAATACCACCTGAGAGGTAGTTTGCAATATTTGTAAACTAAGGACAAAAAGGATTGTCTACCATCATTAAAGCCTCATTTGGAAAGCTCTCCTCGATTTCCTCTTCTTTTTTATGGTGCCCTTCTTCAAGTCTCGAGAGGTAGTCCGTTATAACATTTTTTGCTCCCTTCTTGTCTTTAATCTTAATGTCAAATTCTTATAGTAGAAGCACCCACTGAATAAACCTGGCTTTGGCATCCTTCTTGCAAAAAGATATTGCAATGCTGCATGATCTGTAAAAATAATAACATGTGGCCCTAACAGATATGAACAAAATTTCTCATATGCAAATATCACAACAAGCAACTCCTTTTTCGTAGTTTGGTAATTCAGTTATGCTCCTGTTAAGCTCTTGCTTGTGTAATAGATAGCATGCAGTCTCTTTTTCTTCCCTTAGCTCAGAACATAAACAATGGCATGATCACTCGTTTTATACATAATCTCGAAGGGAAGAGACCAATTAGCTGAAGTCAGAATGAGTGTTATTATAAGTGCCTTATTCGACCTGTTAAAAGCATCCAAACAAGTATCATCAAATACAAAAGGCACATCTTTAACTAAAAAATGACTTAAAGGTCTAGCAATAAGAGAAAAATCCTTGATGAATTGTCTATAAAACCTTACATGACCAAGGAAGGCTCAAATGCCCTTAATGTTGGGGGGAGGTGGTAGCTTTTCAATTACTTTAGTCTTAGCTCGATCCACTTCAATCCCTTTATATGAGATCTTATGGCCTAATACAATTCCCTCTTAAACCATGAAGTGACACTCCTCCTAGTTCAATACTAAATGGGACTCCTCACATCTTTGAAGCACTTTGTCTAAATTAAACAAAAATGATCATAAGATTCTCCAAAGACAAAGAAGTCATCCATAAATACCTCCATGAACTTCTCATTCATGTCCATGAATATGGCCATCATACACCTTTGGAATATGGCAGGTGCATTGCATAA
This sequence comes from Erythroxylum shatona, assembly GCA_027568895.1. Taxonomy (NCBI): domain Eukaryota; kingdom Viridiplantae; phylum Streptophyta; class Magnoliopsida; order Malpighiales; family Erythroxylaceae; genus Erythroxylum; species Erythroxylum shatona. The sequence goes on along the minus strand of JAOSBK010000009.1, from coordinate 7,462,838 downwards.
CCCAAAAGGCATCCTCCAATAAGCAAAAGTCCTATAAGGATAAGTGAAATTGGTCTTCTCCTGATCTTGTGGGTATATAACCACCTGATTTACCCTAAGTATCCATCAAGAAAATAGTAAAATGCATGACTAACCTTTTCAATCATTTGGTCCAGAAAAGGTAAAGGGAAGTGCTCTTTCTTGGTGGCCAAATTAAGCTTCCAGTAATCAATATATACTCTCCAACCTGTGATGGTCCTAGTGAAAATCTTTTCACCTTTTTCATTTTCCATCACTGTCATGCCTTCCTTCTTAGGCACACACTATATTGGACTAACACTCTCACTATCTGAAATGGGATAAATAATCCCTATATGCAACAGTTTTACTACCTCCTTCTTCACAATCTTTTGCATGTTTGGATTTAACCTTTTCTATCTCTCGCTCACAGTTTTACATCCTTCTTCTAGGTTAATCCTATGCCTCACTACATTGAAGGCTCATCCCCCTAATATCAGAAATTTGCCACCCTATAGCTCTCATTCTTTTCCTAATTGTCTCCACCACTTTGTCTTCTTACTCACAATCCAATTGGTTCGAGATAATGATGGGTAGGGTACTGTTCTTACCTAAAGAGATATATCTCAAATGGGAAGGTAAGGGTTTAAGCTCTAAAATGGGGGCTTAACAATGGAAGGTGGTGTAGGTGTATATGTTCTCTCTAACTTCTCTAACTCGACTCCCTCACGTAATTCCTCTTCTCTCACACTCTCATCCCTGTGCACTTTAGTAACCTCTTTAACTTCATCTTCAACCTCCTTCACACATTCATCCATAACATCAATCTTCATACATACTTTACCATCCATCAGTTCTTCAAAGATTTGGACATGTGAAATTCAACCTACTCATCACCAATTTTTAAAACAAGTTTTCCCTCATGCACATCAACTAATGTCCTACCAGTATTCATAAAGGGCCTACACAAAATCAATGGACAATTTTTATCAACTTCAAAATCCAACACAACAAAATCAACAGAAATAATAAATTTATCCACTTTTATCAACACATCTTCTACAACTCTATATGGCCTTTTGATGGATTGATATGCAAGTTGAATTAGCATGGATGTTGGCTTGACCTCTCCTAGTCCCAATTTCATGAAAATAGATAAAGGCATCAAGTTAATGCATGCACCTAAATCACATAAGCATTTAGAAAATTCAAAGTCACTAACAACACATGGAATTGTAAAACTCCCTAGATCTTATAGTTTAAAGGTGTCGTGCTTGAAATAATCAAACTACAATTCTCCATCAAATTGACTATCTGATTTTCCTCCCAAGTGCATTTGTGTGTCAGTATGTCCTTAAAAAACTTCACATACTTGGGCATGCACTCCAAAGCTTCCACCAATGACAAGTTAATCTGAAGCTTCTTTATTTTCTCCAAAAACTTGAAAAACTAAGTGTCCACCTGATGTTGTCTCACCCTTTGTGGATACAAAAGTTTAGGCTTGTAGGGTGATGGTGGCATATAAGGCCTCTCTTCTTCTTTCTCATCTTGAATCTCCTTGCCTTTTCCCTTTTCTTAGTTATCATTTTGCACACTTGGTTCCTCCATTTACTTGTCACTTCGAAGTGTAATAACCTTGAGTTGCTCCCTTAGGTTGGCTTCAGTATTGCTTGGTAGGTTATTTGCACTTCTAAAGGATAAAGCATTAGCAAGTTGACTATATATACCTTGAAGTTATGAATGGATGAGGTATGGTTCTTCACGATCTGATCAAACTTTTCCTCAATCCTCTTTTAACTTTCCTCTTAGCTCGAAAACATCCTCTTTTAGTTCTCTTCTTGATTTGCTAGTCTATACTCCAAAGATCTAAGCCAGTTTTGCTGAAATCTATGAGGTCCTTGTGTTCTTACTTGGCCACCTGCATTGTTAGTACTCCAAGAAAAAATTAGGTCATTTTTTCACCCCAGATTATAAGTATTAGAGTATGGATTGTTACCTCTCTATGGCCGGCCCAAGTAATTTACCTGTTCAGTGTACTGGCTCTTAAAAAGAAACATTCTGCTATGCAATGGTTGTCCTACCCACATAACTCACACTGTGATTGCATAGCTTTAGCTATAGACGAAGATGCTCCTTGTAGGTTGCTCAACTGCTTGGTGAGGGCTGTGATATGTGCCTATAAATTTGTAACACAGTCAATTGGGATCATACCTTTTTTCTCCTTTTGCGCTTGTCTACTCCACTCGCTTGACACATACAACTATTGCTTGCTAACTCTTCCAAAAGATCATGAGTTGCATCAATAGTTTTTCTCATTAAAAAACCTCTAGTAGCTACATTTATGGTTCCTCTTGTGCTCTGATTTACACCATTGTATAATGTTTGCATGAGGAACTCCCTCGGAAGATTGGGGGGTAGCTTTTTTGTAGTTCTTTAACCCTCTCCCAAACTTCATATAAAGGCTCCTCATCACTTTGTTAAAAATTTGTGATTCCTTTATGATCTTTGTTGTCTTGGTCAATGGGAAGTACTCAATAAGGAATGCCTGGGCTAGCTATTCTCAAGTAGTAATCTGCCCTGAACTGAGTGGGTTGAACCACGCTCTTACCTGATCTCTCAAAGTGAAAGAAAATAGTCATAACCTCACGACATAGTCAGACATCCCATCAAATCAAGGTGTCGCATATCTCTAAAAAGTTAGCGAGATGGGCATTGGGATCTTTATTAGACAACCAATAAAATTACACACTACTCTAAAGAATGTTGAGGAGTGCTAGCTTGATCTCAAAATTGGTAGCTTAAATTGCTGGCCTCGCAACTCCTTGAGGACTGAATCCTGGCCTCATAAAGTCCATCAATGTCCTTTGGGCCCCTTCTTATTCTCCTTCCTCCATCTGATTTATTTATGTAATGTCTTGGTGCTTCGCTCTTCTCAACTCTGGTTCATGCCTTGTGATATCTAATAACTCTTCGTCATGAAATTCGATAGTCTTTGATGTGTTCCTTGTGTTCATGCAACTGTAAAGACATAAGGAAAAGTATCAGAAAAACTCTTAAATCAAAGTAACCTAAACTAACCAAGATACTAAGCAACCAATCCCCAACAATGGTGCCAAAAACTTGTTGAATGCAAACCAAGCTACTAATTTTACGCTCAAAATCATAAGTATATAGGTCATAACTTGTCGTAAAAAGTGGATATCGATCCTATAAGGATTGTGCTAAGGCAACACTTAATTTAGGTTCTTCTTTGCTCAAGAAACCGATTCAATCAAATTTAAATAAAAAAAGTAAAATAAAGATAAACTAAAGGTAAAAAGGAAACAATGCAACCTAAATCAAAATCGTAAACTAAAATTTGAAGAAAATCAAAATTAAGAATTAGGACTTGTCATTATATATATTTTCTCCCCTCTGGTTAATTGATACAATTTATGCTTGGCCCAAGATTTCCTAAAATTTTAGCTACCCTCTCTCAAGGTGCAACTCAATGTCCAAATAAATTAAGATTAACTTTGGGATCTCTCAATGTGCAAAACTTTTCCTAAACATTTAGCTAGATATGAAGCTATCCTATAGGTAGTGTATCAATCTATTGAAATCTCTTCCTAATAAGTCGATAACTTATTATTTATAGGTATATTAAATGTTAATTCTCGTTATACATTTAACACAAATTACCAAGCTCGCTTTCTCGATTTGTTGCAAGATTTGAGCTCAATAAATAACACAAACATTTGTATTATTGAATCAACAACTGAAGGTTCATAAATAGTTTAAACAACAAACCCTACAAAAATATTTTAGCCAACCATAATGTCATTAACATCCGCAACAACCAAAAAATCCATGATAAAAGTGATAAGAGTATGATTTAGTATAAGAATATGTCTATGTGAGATCAAAAGCTCAGGATGACTAGGTAGTTATGATTTTGACTTGTATGTCCGATAAAATGGGGATAATTGGAAATGAGAAAAAGTACATGGTTCGATAAGGTAGATTCACTACAGTTGTGTTGATGTGTATATTATGGAATATATTGTATCGTAATGTTCTACCTTCGAATGAAATAGAGAAGTGAAGATATTGTCAGGAAGAAGTAGAAATGGTGAGATTAAAGTG
>JAOSBK010000009.1:7426757-7439373 GCA_027568895.1 Erythroxylum shatona | reverse complement strand
CTTAATTGGTTCATCAAAACCATGTGATTCAATCATTAGTCATCAAAGTTATCATAAGCTCACAAGCAGTATGAACATCAAACATAACTTTAAACAGTTATCTTCCAATTCCCATAACTCTTTACTCCAAAACTCAAACATGACATATTATACCTCAATGGAAAGATAACAAGATGTTTTACAACTTCCATGAAGGATGCAAAAGTCAAATCCACCATTAGAAGAAGTAAAAAGTCATTCAAAGCCACTACTCATACATGAACCAATGAAACAGTAAAATTGCATGATGAACAGTAACTGAATGTACTCCCAACCTCATAACTTCTTCACCTTAAGTCCAAAAGCAACAAATTCTATATCGTTGGAAAGATCTAATCCTATACTACAATCTTCAAGAAGAACTCCCGATCCAATTCAAACCTTAAGAGGATCTAAATCTCAGGTGAAGTTTATGTCAAATTTTACAGAAATTTTGACAGCACCTCTCTTGAAAATTCAACTAACCAAACTTCAATCCTAGCTCCACCACCTGCATAAAGCTCAATATCCCACTTCATTCAACATAATTCAATCCTAAGGCATCCCTAAGCATAATTCCAAGGCAACAACCGCACTCCTAGACATCTATTCCATTTCAAAATATAAAACCATACAATCTCAAATCCACTCTTTTTGCTAATTATTGCCATACAACAATACATGTTTATAAAATGAATACAAGATACATTTAAAATTCAAACTCTTACATTTATATAGAAATAAGTTGATACAAAGCTTTAGAGGACATTTTAGCCCAATTACATCAAAATCTTAAAGAACAAAATACAAAATACATCTTTAGTTCCAAAATGCTATCTAAAGCCTTGAGTTCTAACATAGAGATTCAAAAACAAAAATGCATCGGAGTAATGCCTCAATCCCGATGCGATGTCTCGGTTTCTCGCTCATGACCTGTGGAGGGGAAAAATGGGGGGTGAGCTCAACGGCTCCGTGGGTAAAGGCTTAATAATTAAGAATAAACACGCCAAAATCCTTTAGTAATTTATTCTCAAACAATTGAACTAAAGCATCTTTGTTATAACGCAATTCTTCATTAATATCCAAAATCAAAAGCAATTACAAAACAATATATCATACAAGAACAACTTAGACAGCATATAACATGACCACACATAAGTTGGTTTGGGTGGGTCCAACAGGACGTACTACACATTTCCGCAAAGCGGTCATGTGTAGCCGTGAACACATGAGGGAGTCCGTGAAGAACTCCATGGCCACTAGCGGGCAGGCGGGAGAAGCCTATATAGGTGCACCTATCACATAAAGGACCACCCTAAACCCATAAAAACATGCATATCACATCATTCATGCATTTTATACATAGTAGCCACCAATGGCCCATTGCAACCTACCTTTCACACAATTGCTCAAATCACATATTCAAATCCCTTTTTCACTTGTCAAACAATTATACACATATTTTTACATCTTATACAAATTCAAACCATTATCAAGAAATGCAAGCAACATTGATAATTCATTTAATAAAAGCATTCAATAGCATTTAATAGTATTTATTATAGAACTTTAACAAGTTCATTAACTCAATTATTAAGAAATTACCCACCTTGATCCTTTAGTCTTGAATTTAGACACTTGACCTTGCTTCTTGCTCTAATAGCCTCTCTTCACCTTCATTAAGCCATAAGGACCCAATTAACAAGAGATATCCCAAAATTAAACAATCCTAGGAGAGAAAAACATGGAGTTCAACCTATCTAACTTTACCCAAACCTTACTTAAGCCATTTGCATCAAAACCCACTCATAAATCCAAAGAATTTCACATTTTTCTTACCTTGAGGAGAGACCCACGAAATTTTGCTCTCTCTCTTGGCTTTGATGGATCTCTTAAACCTTTCTTCCTCTTCTCCTTCTTAAACACTCTATCACCCTTCACTAAGCAAGAAAACCCTAAAGACCTAGTCTCTTTCTTCTTCTTCTTCTTCTTCTTCTTCTTAGCCGACTCTCCCTCTCTCTTTCTCTAGAAATTTCGTGACTTCTAAATCTTAGGGAGTAAGTTTATAAACTTTAAAACCTAATCCTAAGTGTTTAAGGGCATTTAAATGGGCTTTAAGCCCATCTTTTGTAAACCTAGGCTTAAAACATCCTAATTTATCCTTAAACCATCTTATGTCTTTAACTTGTCAAAAATTCAAATTTTAACTCAAATCCTCCAATTAATTTCTATTAACTAAACACTAAAAGTTCCAAATTATTCTAACTATAAGGATTTAATCAATCTAATCCTCAAAATAAAGAAAACATGTTTAATGCGAATCGGGGCCCAACAATAACAAATTGATGATCATACGAAGAGAGATCTTATGTTAGAACTTGATTATCCAATAGATTGCTTAAGCACTACTTGAAAACCTTAGCTTATTTTCATTAATTGAGAGATTGCAAATTTGGAATTTCATTATCAATTAGGGATTATTAATTCGGGTTATTCTTGAGAGAAAATAATAAAACCATTTGGAAGCCTAGGATCGACACCAAATTGAATAGAAAATGGTTAAAGGAGTAAAATGATGATAGAACAAATCCTATATTGTCATACTTGATCATCCTTATTTTATCGTGACAGCTCAGTTGTTAAGTGGTTTAGTGCTCAATTTTATTTGATTGTTTAATTTCTGAATTTTATTTTCTCTTAAATAATATTTCACAACCTTGGGAAAAGTTAGGTTCATTTAGTTTTAGCTAATTCTTCATGGTTTTGACACCTTAGTTACTACAAATTCACGATCCGTATACTCGCAAAATATTAATGGTTTTACATTAGGCAACACTTGCTCAACAAGTTTTTGGCGCCATTGCTAGGAAATTAGTTTAGAACTATTTGAACTCCTTTGTTTTAAGGAATTTTTACCCTTTCTTGTGATTGTGGTATCCAATCACAAGAAATTAAAAAATTGAAAAAAAAGGAAGTTTAGGCACAAAATAGAAGACACATCAATTTTGACATTACAAGGTAATAATAAAGAAACCAAAAAGTTAAATTCCAAAAAGAGATTAAAAAAATGATGATGGTGGAAACACTTCAGGGAGAGCAAAGGAACCTTATGGACTTTGTGAGCTCAAGATTTAATACCTCTCATCAAGGAATTGAAGCAACATATAATTTGTTTAAAGAGATGGAAAACAATAGTTGTATTTGGACATCAAAATGAAGTAGATAGTAGTCAACCTCCCCAGATCTAGAAGGAATGATTATGTTAGATTCAGTGACAACATTGCAGGCTAAAATCAATAACCTCACCAAGGAATTGAACGAGCTGGCAGCCACCTCCTTCTCTCTATTTAAATTAATTTAGGAAGGATGCGAACTATTTGGATGAGAGGGTCGTATCACAACTGATTGCTTCCTATTGGAAAATAATAATATAGAGCAATTGAACTTCAATGAAGCAAAATTTGGTTAAGGAAGTAACCATCCTTATTTGAACACGTACAATCTGCGGTGGCAAAACCACCAAAATTTTGTTTGGTCTAACAAAGCAAGGACTCAAATAGGATATCAAGACTTACTAGGATTTAAGCAAGATGATTCCAATTTATGGGATTCAAAAATGGACAAGCTCACAAGCATGGATAAGGCCCAAAAGAGACTGGAAGGGAAGTTTAAACAAGTAACAAAAGATCATACTCCTTTTATTCACAGCCTAGAGGTTCAAATGGGCCAGCTTTCTATTGAATCATGTGAGAGAAATATGGAAAATTTTCTGAGCAATATGGAAGTAAATCTAAGAGAGCAATGCAAGGCTATCACACTTAGGAGTGGGAAAGAGTTGGAAGAACTAGTGAAAAGACAAGTTGAGACCTCCTTATAGAAGACAAAGAGAAAAAGAAAAAGGATGAAGAAAAGAATGAGGACCCTCTTTATACTCCTCCTCCACCTTATTCACTAAAATTACCATTCCTATAAAGATTTCAAAAGAACGAATTGGATGTAACATTTGCAAAGTTTGTGGAAAAGCTAAAGAAATGACAAATTTACTTGTCATTTTTGGAAGTGTTGAAAAGCAGGCCCAAGTATGTGAAGTTCCTTAAAGAAATATTATCTAACAAGAGGAGTTGCGAAGATGAGCAGACAGTATCCATAACAGAAACTTGTAGCTACTTAATTACCAACCATATTCCCTCAAAGTTAAATGATCCAAAGAGCTTTATGATACCCTATGTAGTTGGTAATTTAGAGATTTTGAAAAGTTTATGTGACTTAGGAGCAAGTATAAACCTTATGCCTTTATTAGTTTTTAGGAAACTGATGTGAAGTGAACATTTGTGCATATTCATTTGATGCACCAATTGGTAAAGAAACCATTAGGCTTGGTGGAGGATGTGCCTATAGAAGTGGACAAGTTTATAAATCCTGTGGATTTCTTCATGCTAAACTTTGAAGAGGATCAAAATTGTCCATTAGTTCTTGGTTTACCAGTTTTGAACACTAGAAAAGCTTTGATAGATGTCTATGAAGACAACCTCATCCTTTAGATTGGAGATGAACAAGTGAAATTCAATATAAATAAGGTATTAAAGAATTCGAAGGAAGGTATCTCGTTCATGAGATTTGATGAAGTCGAATCTTTAAAGGAGTAAAAGAAACAAAAACATATGACAGCAAAGATTGGGTTTGAAGAATATAAGGAAGTCTTTGTTCAAGAAGAGATTGACGAACAGATGATAGCGGAGAGGAAGGCGATTGAGGAAGAAAGGGAACAATTCACCTTCTTAGAAGTCAAATTGTTAAATTCGATATACGATTTAGGGAGTTCCATTATTCCTTATTTTGTTGGCTATTTGTTACCAAAAAGGACATTATTGGACTTAATAGGTTTTCTTAATTTGATTAATTATGTCCTTATTATTATCTTGCAATATGTAGCTTACTTATAGGCTACAAAACTAAAATTGGGCGACACAGGTGGATACAAGCCACTCATATAATTGACCCAGATTAAGTATAGAAGGAAGAATACGTCAAGCTAATGACATTAACTAAGCACTACCTAGGAGGCAATCCAAGAATTATGATAAGTTTTATTTTTATTTTATTATTTTATTATTATCTTTTAGGGAGTGAATTGTTGGAATTTCATGACTAGAAGTATGTCCAAGTTCCAAATCCAACACCATCATCGTCAAAACATCATAAGTTTTCCTAGTATAATTTTTTCTTTTTGCTTTTCTTGTTATTTTTCCCTTTATGTGTTGTTTGTCTTTCTTGAGGATAATTTCTTGTCTAAGTGTGGGGAGAATTTTTCATTGGCAGGTCATGTGTGTGAAGTTTGCATATCATGTTGTCTTAGTTTTTTGATAAGTGGCATTTGTACATACTCTTCTTAGGATAATTTGTTAGTTAATCACGGTAAATTGATTGTTGTTAACTTGTTTAGCTTATATTTTGTCTTAGTTTCATATAATTGCATGATTATGTATGAATGTATGTGAATATGGATGAATGTGTGTGAATTAGGTCTTTAAGATTAGGTTTTGCATGAATTTTGTATGGCATTATTGCATGTCTTTTTCATACATTAATGTTGTTATGAATTGCATGTGTTTTAGGCATGATTAAATGATTAATTTTATTGTTAATGAATGGATTTGAAGGTGGTTTTGAGGGATGGAAGAATAGAAGAACCAAAGAGAAAGCACGTTATGTGACCTAAAAGAAAACTGGAATTTTCCTAGGCCGACCCATCACCAATGTTAAGCTTTCGCAAGATACAATTCTTGTTGGATGTTTTTTGTTTTTCAACCAAAAAGAAATAGGAGAAATTTAGCTTCAAATTGGTGAAATAATGGCACAATTTGGATAAAAAATCAATAATATATCACATATTGAAGTTAAGATAGATAATAGAGTTTTATAGAAAATTCCAGTTGGCAACTTCCTCCTTCCTACGTCGTTTTAAGCATTAAATGTGTAATAAAAACTCAATTTTAAACCATAGAAAAAGAGAAGGTCGTGCAAGGCATTCAATGGAGAGAGAAGAATGCATTTTTTAGAGACAAAACCAAAAGAATTAAAAATGGAATCAAAGGATTTCAAGGAGACACAAAACTGCCACCATAGAATTGCAGCTTTGCTCTTCAACATATAAGCCTTGTCTTTTCTTGATTTTTTGTTGTATTTTGTTGATTGAAAAGGATGTATGGATATTTTATAAACATTTTGGATGAGAATTTGATGGATTTATAAGTAGTTATCAGAGTTGTTATTGCCTAAACTATGTAGTACCTCACTTTATTCAATGTTATGGATGTGTTTTATGTTGTTTGATGTTTATGGTATATGGTTAGCTCACATAGAGATATGGAGTTAAGAATATGTTAGTAGGTGCCATGAGAGCGGGTATACACTATGAATACTCCATTTATCAAGTTACCTTTCCATTTGGAAAGAGATATTGAATGGAAAAGTGGCTATCCAAAAATCTGTTAATATCCTTTTAATGGTTAAATGAAAAATGGGAAGTGAGAGCTTACATAATTCATTTACCTCATTAAACAGGGCTTATTTGGTTCAAGTAATGAGAGTGAAAGAACTAGTACATTAGGAAATTTTGGACTAAACATAATGAACATTGCTAAAGTGAGAGAAAACATAGTTAGGTAATGACAATCCTAAGTTGTTAAATTGATACTTTGATTTACCATTTTCTAAATTTGTGTTCTTACTTTTGTGACAAACCTAAAGTGTGTATGTATGACTCTTAATTTTTATATTTTATATTTTTCAAATATAATTATTTGAGTTTCCTGAACAAAACAAAATTTTGGATCATTTCAGTGACTAACCAATCCCTGCAGATACCTATCTATATTGCGATTTCCGATATGTATACTTACAGGATAAGAGGCATTCATTTACAATTTGGAAAATTACCTATCATTGACTATGGGGATTCATTTGATGCATGCTTGGATAATCTGAATTATGTACTTGAATGTGGCATCGAAACTAATCTTGTTCTTAATTTTGAAAATTTTCATTTTATAGTAAAATAAGCAAATACTTTTGGGACATGTAATCTCATATAAAGCAATTGAGTTCAATAAAGCTAAGATGGAAATTGTTCAAAACTTACCTTACCCCATAAATTTGCAAGAGTTTCATTCTTTTCTTGGATATGTAGATTTTTGTCATAGGTTTATCAAAGACTTCAATAAGATCTCAACAAGTTTTTATCAATTGTTGCAAAAGAATGTGCCATTTGAGTTTGATGAGGGATACAAGCAAGCATTTGACAAATTGAAATAACTTTGACTTTGACACTAATCATTCAACCACCTAATTAGGTCAACCATTTGAGATTAAGTATGATGTGAGCAATTTTGTTGTGGGTGCTATCCTTGGTCAAAAATGTGGCAAGATGACTCATGCCATATGCTACGCTTCCCGCACACCCAGTTTAGTATAATGCAACTACTCCACCACAAAAAAGGAGCTTTTAGCTTTTAGCTTTTGTGTTTGCTTTAGATAAATTTAATTACTTGCTAATAAAGTAATTATATATTATGATCATGTAGCATTAAGGTATCTTTTATCGAAGAAGGAAGCAAAGCCAAGGCTTATTAGATGGATTCTCTTGCTCTAAGAGTTTGATTTGGAGATTAAAGATAAGAAAGGTGTTGAGAATTTAGTTGTGGACCACTTGAGTTGAGTTGTGAAGGAAGAGGATTCAATACCATCGCAAGAATTGCTTCCAGATGAGCATTTACTTACACTTCAAGGTAAGGTTCTATGATATACTGATATTATGAACTATCTGTGAACCATGAGATACCTATTGATTTGAGTAAAGCTAAATGGAACAGAATGAAGAGTGAATCAAAATACTACATTTAGGATGATCCTTAATTTTAGTAGTGTTGTTCTGACTAAGTAATTAGGTGATGTGTGTCTGAACATGAATATGAATCAATTTTGAAAATTTGTCATTATTATGATTATGGTTGCCATTTTAAGCCTAATAAAACTACTAGGAAAATACTTGAATGTGGTTTTTATTGGCCAAATATATTTCTAGATTCCTATATGTTCTGAGAAGCATGTGAAAATTTCCAGAAACAGGGTAATTTATCCAATTGAGATCAAATGCCTTTATCTTCAATTCTTGAATGTGAAATTTTTTTATGTATAGGCCATTGATTTTATAAGACCATTTCCTTCTTCTTTTGGTATTGTTTATATTTTTCAGGTCGTGGATTAGGTTTCTAAATGGGTGGAAACTAAAGTCACCAGGACTGACAATTCTAAAGTTGTTGTAGAATTTGTCAAGTTTAACATTTTTACTATGTTTGGAACATCGCGAGCATTGATTAACAACAAGGGTACTCATTTTCGAAACCAATTGGTGAGAAATCATTTAAAGAGCTACCATATCACTCATAAGGTTTTTATAGCCTATTATCCACAGACGAATGGACAAGCTGAGGTTTCAAATAGAGAAATCAAGTCCATTCTTTAGAAAAAGGTGAGCCCAAATCGCAAAGATTGGAGTCAACGACTTGATGATGCTCTTTGGGCATATAGAACCACGTACAAGTCTCCATTTTGACTAATTTACATAAAGTCATGTCATCTTCTATTAGAAATTAAGCACAAAGCCTTTTGGGACATTAAATAATGCAATATGAAGATGGACACGATAGGTCAACAACGAAAACTAAAACTGCAAGAATTGGAAGAGATTAGACTTGAATCTTATGAGAATGAAGAAATTTACAAGGAAAAAATGAAACAATTTCATAATAAGGTGATTGTTACGAAGAATTTTATGGTTTGAAAAAATGTTCTTCTCTATCATTCGCAACTTAAGCTTTTCCCAGGTAAATTGTGTTCCTATCGGATTAGGACCTTTTTCTATCACTAATGTATTTTCATATGGTTTAGTTGAAATTGAAGGCTTACAGGAAAACAAGAAATCTAAAATCAATCATCATCGATTGAAACCCTTTTATGAAGGATTCCAAGTGGAGGAAGTGGAAGTGATAGGGTTAGAAAACCCTCGTTATGAAAACTGAGCAACATGGAGTTGAGCCAATGATGATAAACAAAGGCGCTGATTGGGAGGCAACCCAAGGGAAGTTGGTTTCTGTCTCTTTATATTTTTTCATTTGTTATTTTTCCTTAAATGCTTCATTTCTTACATTTGATGTTACAACGAGGACAATGTAATTTTAAGTGTGGGGATGGGGATCTTAGTTTGATATTAGCTTTTATGCATATTTTGGAGCTTAATTGTTATTTATATGGCTTATTAGGTAGTTTTCAAAATAAAAAAAAATAAAATCAAAATTTTTCTCATTTTCAATTGCTTTTAAGACTATATAGTGATAATTAGAGTGTGAATTCACTAGAAAATTCTATGGCAACTTTAGCATGTACTTTTGCTCTTATGATTGGATAATGTGCATTATCTTTAGAAGAGTGGTGACTAATGGTAGGAAAAAATCTGTGAGATTTTGAGCCCTATTAGACTGACACGTCTATATTAGTCTCATCGTCTTTTGTTATGTGTGACCTTCATGACATGTACTATAACACCCATATACCCCTTGGGAGAATGTGTAGACACCACGCAAAACAGAACCAAAATAATCCAAAACATACCACACATTCTTTACATGCATTTCTATAAACTCAAGCAGAATACATTACCTTTCATTAAAAGTTGTTTTTAAATAGAACATGTTAAACATATTGTACTTATCCAAATACATGCCATAATTTCAAAAGCCAATCTGTATAAAGGTTATTACAAATTACTTACAAGATATTACAAACCTTATCCATAGATATACAAAATATCTCATTACATTGAAATATAACTCAAACTTACACACAAACAAAGACTCAAACAAAAACAACTTTCAAAACAGAACACATTCTTTTTGGCCACTACGGTTGTCTTTGTCCCAATCTTAAACCTTCTTATTAGAACCTAGACAGAAGCAAAACCACCATGCTAAGCATATAGTTTAATGGGGAAATAACTAAACAAGATATAATTTGGCGACTGTTTTTAACAATCGTCTATCATTCATATATACAAAATCAGATCAAATCATATACAACCTTTAATTGTTCAAATTAAAGAACAATCTAGCATTATTTGCATCAGAACAAAATATAACTTATCAAAGCAAGATATACTTGCTGCAAACAAAATAAAACTTACAGGTATCCGAACAGAATACCATAATATCAAAATAGAACTTTAAAATATCAGAATAAAACTTTATTATGTCAAAACAAAACTTAATTATATCATAATATAATTTAATTAAATTAGAACTGAACTTAGCTTATATAATAATTGAACATATATCATAACACAAAAAAAGTTAGACTGTTAATTTTTTTGACAGAAATGGGTAATGGGACTAGAACAAAAGATATTATGATTGGTATCTGAAACAGAAGATACTAATGTCGCTAAATCAGGGGACACCGTAGTGTCAATAATCAAGGGATACTACAATGTCAATAATTAGGGGACACCTTAGTTTCAAGTTACAGGAGCAACTGTAGACCCTTCTAGGCATGCCTATTTACCTACAACTAGGACTTGGTAGTTTTTAAAACAAAACATGTCACATTTCAAAATTCTCATATAAAAGATATATTGCATATCATATGACTTATTCCATTTTGCTTACATTGAATATTTTCATTCACATTTAATAAAACTTAACATGCCTTTTGAGAATAAACATTTGTAATAATCCACCAATGAATACATTAAGTAATTACACATTACATGCAGTCACATAAGTTCCTAATTCATAAACATTCATAACTAACACATTACTCCTGTTCTTTAAATCACATTAGCATTCTTAAGTAGACTTCATCCCTTTAACAACTTACAAGTTCTAAAATTAGATACTTTATTATCTAATAACACTTTCCTTAAGTTAGTACTTCAATTAAAAATTCAAATCTTATTCAACCTTTAATTAAACTATTCCACATCAAACTAGGTTCATATTCAAGCTCAATTAAGTCCATTTAAACCATTATTAAATACCATAACCTTATATAGTCCAACAATTGTCTAAAACCAACATTTTCTACTTCTTAAGTACTTCCCAGATCATAGGAATGAACCTTATAAATCCCACAATCATGGGATGAGTGAACCGAAGGTTCACTCACCCACAGCCTCCAATTTGTTTCTAAAACTTAACTTCTTTACTTCCATTCAACACACCTTCACCGAAGTCTATCGATTTTGCTTCAATTCTACCTTATTCATGCTTCAATACCTCACCAAATTCATGTCCAAACCAATTAAAAGAAATTCATAAGGAAGCTCACTATCCATGATCTTTCATGAATAAAAATCTAAAGCAAAAGCTGACAACAACTAACATGTTCCAAACCTCAATTCATCATCAATTCAATACGTATTTTATCCATTTCAAGCATCAAATAATTCATATTATAGCTTGAAATCAAGTTTAGCATTACATTCTTAATTTCAAAGAAAAACTCCAAAGAAGCAAACCAACAAGTCTTCCGAGCAACCAAACATAGCTCTTAGACTAAGGTGCAAATTTCAGAACCTACACAACAATAACACAGAAAATAATAAGACTTACTTCTTAGTGTAGTAACTTACAAAGATGTTAAGTGATGATGCTCCAAAATCAAGCAAAATTCTAGAAGTCGAGAGGGAGTAAGATTTTTGGTAGTGAATGAGCAAGGAGAAGGAAGAGTTAAGCAGAAACTAGACGATGCATAAGGTCATGTCAAGTGTAAGAGGACTCAACTTACTCTAAGAACACTTATTACATAAGGACACAAGGCACTTGTCCTATCCCTAGCTAGCACACATGTTCTTCTATGAGGCTGCCAAATGTCATAATTTAAGTAAGCCACTTGTCACCCAAACAATGTTGCCAAATGTCACTAACTTATAGGCTTAGTCATTTCAATTTTTATGTACCAACTTATCTTACCACTTGACAATTTCCTAATCCAATGTACATTTTAATACCTCAATTCTCTAATGATATCAATTAATTCCAAATCACTAAGTGTGATCCATTAAACCAAAATTCAAGTCATATGCAATTCTTAATCATATCATAATTTTTAACTATCATCATATATTTTCATAAACATGTAACATTCCAACTAGGGTACAATTTGGGGCCTTACACGTACATCCTAAATTTGCTTTGATTTTTTATTCAAGACCACATTTTTATCACTCGCATTATCATGAAAAAAATTAGGCATTCTTTTTTTCCTACGAGTTACATTAGCCAATAGCCTATCCATCTATATGAATCTTCCTTTATTAGACCCTCTTAAGCTTTATGAACCTTTCTTTTTGTGCTAACCACATTACATGCCTTAAACTTAAGCAAATTTCCCACCCAAGCCTTAAATCTAGTGGAGCATTTGTTGGTTATTAATGATTGTGATTGTACAAAAGTCTATGTGTGGGGGTGTGCATACACATGGATTGGTTATATTTATCAAATGTCATGTTATGAAATTCCTATGGTGATGTAACTTCTTTCAATAT
>JAOSBK010000009.1:7368705-7379153 GCA_027568895.1 Erythroxylum shatona | reverse complement strand
TCTTCTGAGGACTGGACGTAGCCCACGGTTTGGGGTGAACCAGTATAAAAACTACTGTGTCAAACTTCTCTCTATCTCTATCTCTCTCGAAGTTGAAAATTTTGTTTTACTTAGATTTCGAACAAGTTTTTCAAACGATTTGATTAACTTTGTTTTACATAAGCGTCTACGAAAAGAATCTGTTTTGATAAAAACGTTTTCAAAAAGAATTTTAAAAAAGGGGAATACACAATTCAACCCCCCCTTCTTGTGCATTCATATATCATATTTTAAGCTGCGTATTAATGTGTGATTCACTTCACATATAACAATTAAAATTTGAAAGCTGCGACCGAACTAATGTCGTCGGTGAGTAAGGCCTGAACAGGTTCATTACCGACGATTATTAGAGACGGAACTTGACCGTCGGTGAAATTGATACCAATATGCCATCGTTCCTTTGCTCGTTATTCACTTAAATAAAACGACGTCGATTTGTTCAAAACAAAACGACGTCGTTTTGTGTAGGTTAAAACGCACAGCTCAACCCTTCTTCCCCATTTCCTCGTCGCTCCTCTCCTTTCTTTCTTCTCTTCTTCCCCATTTTCCCGTCGTGTTTGCTCCTCCGGTGCGAAGTCCTGTCCCTTTTGTGCTTCTTTCAGTCACATTGTGGTGCTTCCGGTCGTCTTCTCCGAGCAAGGCATCATTTTCATTGAGGTATGAATGTTTACCGTACATGGGTGTTGGAGTTTAATTATTTTGTTTTTGTCTTCAATTTTTTGCTATGTTTTGGTGTTATGTGAATAGATAACCACGTTAAATGTCGAAATGTATGTGATAGAAGAGGAAAAATGTGAATTTGTTTGGTATAATGGGAAGATTATTTGATGAACATAAGGTGTTTGATAAAATACCTATATGTTGTCAAACACCTTATGTTCTAAACAATTGGCAAGTTTTGTATTTTTTCGAATATTTGCTAAAATTATAGTTAAAAATTTAAAGAGAACCCTTTTTAGTTGAATGTTTGAGCTTACTTAAAATGATTTGGTATTTAGTAAGTGTTTATTAGAAATGCAAAAGTGAAATATTCTCATATCAAAAACTTTAAACATGAAATGAATTATATACAAAGTAAATTAGTTGAATTGCACATTAATCCGAAGCCAATCAAAAGCTTAAGAACTAAACTTGTATTTGATGGAGCTAGGAAATTTCAACTACATTACTATATTTTTTTCTTAGTTCCTTTTCTATATAATACCGATATAAGATTATGGTCCCATGAGTTTTGACCAAAAAAATAGATATTCTTTCCACTTCCAACAGTGTAATTATCATTATATCTAATTATAAGTATGCATTTCTTGT
Source organism: Erythroxylum shatona (assembly GCA_027568895.1). Lineage (NCBI taxonomy): Eukaryota > Viridiplantae > Streptophyta > Magnoliopsida > Malpighiales > Erythroxylaceae > Erythroxylum > Erythroxylum shatona. The sequence continues at coordinate 7,377,803 of JAOSBK010000009.1, read as the reverse complement.
TGTAATTATCATTATATCCAATTATAAGTATTGGTGATTTGTTTTCCAAATAAAAAAAAATCTACTTAATGCCATGGCACAAGATGGAGAGTGTTCATTTGAGTCTAAAACTTTCGCAAATAGTTGCACATAACATTAGCTACACACACAAAAAGGTACAATATAGTTATGGATGGCATTTTATCAAACACAAAAAAGGGGTTGTTTTAAACGTTTTCCAAATATTAGAATTTATTTTGAACATTTTACAAATATTATAGTTCATTTTAAATGAACTAAAACGTTAAGATCTAACTTAAAATTTAGTGTAAACGATAAGGCTAAATTGTTGTTTTTGGCTTAAAAGATATAATACTTAAAAGACATAACTGGAAACATCAACCAATTACATAATTCCAATAACTGAATTTGATTCAAATAATTTTCTAAATTCAAAAATTTTTAATATTCATACAATCAAAGAAAATGTTCAATTAAAAAAGAAATTTAAATGGTATGTTCAATTTGAAATCTTATAACAAACCAATAAATTAGGATAAAATAAGAAATATATGATCTGATTATTGTTAGTGGTTTCAATAGTGTCAAATTCTAAAAAAAATATGTTCGATCAAATGTTCTAACTCTTAATTTCACGAAAATGATGTCTTGGAAAGACAACTACCACCAATTACAACCCCTTAAGAGGCAACATGTACTCGTACAGTTTTGTTTTAACTAGCAAATTGTGTGTCACATTAATTAATTTGGAGTACATGCCAGTAACTATTATGAGTTGTCCCACTCCCATCACTTCAGAAAACTAAATAAAATTATTGGTGGGAGAGGACTTATGTATTTCTTTCAGTACATTAGAACCATATTCCTTTAATTCTACGCCAAACCTCTTTCGTGGTTAAGGAGGACTTATGATTCTGTGATAAATTTGGACCATCAAATTGCTATTAAGAAAGAAGAATCTCAATACCATAGATTCCCATATTTGGCGAATGTAAGCCGGTGACCATGTACAATATTTGTTTAAAGAGATGATAGAGCTTTCTATTGATTCCTCAGCTGACAGGGGGTTTCGCATAAAGTTAATATTCATCCATATCTTTCAACATTTGCACGCATACGTACCATCCATTCATGACAAGAAGGTCCAATGTGATGACAAGATTTTCTTGCCAATGAAGAGTTCTTTGTTTTTTTCACGAGAACTCCATCAAAACAACATCAGATTTACACCTGGGATGCCTTCTCTTTTAAGTTCATGATGTCCGTCATTTTATGATTATATATAATTTGCAACTCTATTATAAATTATTTTAAATAGGAAAAATCTGGGTTCAAGATTATTTATGTTTAGTCTACCATATCCTTCAGAATACGTCATACTGAATTTCTATTCACTCATGGTCCGAACTAGATATGACAGCGAGGAAACCTAATAGTGTTATTTATATACCACGACGACCCACCTCGACCGCGATGTCGTAAGGATGACCTCAACATGCGAATTGGGAAAAGACACTTTTACTTTCGTAAATTTGGTACACAGACAGCGATGACTAGAATCGCAACTTGTATAGAAGACCGAAGATACCTCATCCGCATCAAATTCAAAAAAGGAGATGGCATCTTTACTGTCGAGAAGCGACCAGAACCACCGAATGGACAGCTTATACATTAGCTTTCTTCAAATGGTTTACAATTCCAGTTTAATGAATAAATGAAGTTAGAAAACTTTGATGCTTATGATAAAAAATAAAAGAGCTTTAGAGTATTAGTATGGAGAGTTTGAAAACAAATATTTTAAAGCAAAGCCACTATCACACAGACAAGTTGAAAGCAAAGTATTCACATGTTTTAGCAGATATCGAAGGGACTATCTGTCGGCAGGTGCCGTCTCGTCTTCGTCTTCGAGAATGATACAAATAATTATTCCCTTCTTAACTCACCACTCTTAAAACTTATCGTGACCGAAAGTGAATTTGTTTGAACGACATTGGAGCATGATCAAAATTTTCAAAGATCCTTACACTTTTTTGGGCTTGGCCAATCGAAAACAAAGTACTAGTACATTTAATAAAGCGGGAAAGCTAACAACACCTGTCAACAAGTTTAAAGTAGAACATCATTGCCACATTGACATTAGATTCAAGCAAACTCAGACAAAGAAAGAATTTATTGAACTGATTTTAAATGAATGATTGTCTGACTCAAGAATTAACAAAAATAGTTGAGTCAATTAATAATAATAATTAATTAATTACTATTCTTCTCTTTAGTTGGAGTTTAATGAAAATAGTATAAGCTTATGTAATTGTGTGCAAGTTAAAAAGGTGATATCCTAAATATATCCTTGTAGAGTCAAACTCAACCGTATAAGTTGACACGGTTGTATCCGTGATCATATAACTCATTGTGACCATGTACCTCTACAATTTCGAGTTATGAAGCTTAAAAGTCAAATACTGCTATTGTACACAACTGTCTGAGTGATCATGTTCGTTATAAAATATTATCCTTTTGAAGATTTAAAGATATGATTGAGAAATTGAAATTACATGAGACGCAAATACTCAACAAAAGAAGAGTTTTAGAGTCTAAATATCATTCATCAACTATAATTTTATTGAAGTTTGATCTCTAGGATTAGTTGGGAGTATTAACGTTATATATATGTACACACACATCAATTTGTACTCAATCCTTGCAAATGCCAGAATATTTATAGTTATCTTGTGGGGTGTTATTAACTAAAACAGACCTTTATCATTTGTATCATGTTATTTAGTTTGGTAAATTTTATTGCTCGTTTGTTTTGTAATTTTTACCCCTATATTTGATAGTTTTCTATATTAAAATCATATATTCATTATCTTTTAGCCTTTCTTATTGCGTGAGTAGTTTGTTATCAATTAAGTGAGAGTGTTATTACTTGAAGCCCTAACAAATGGTATCAAAGCCATAGGTAAAAAGAGTGACTGTTGCTCGATAATAAAGTTGAAGTCAACCAACTACTTGATATAGAGACCTATGATGGATGATCCCATGTATTGTAAGGATCTCTATAATCTAATTGACGTGGACAAAAGCATAAAGGACGATGTCTCATCTAAGCCAAATAAAATGATAGATAAAGAGTGGAAGAAGATAAAGAGGAAGATTTTGGGAACTATTAGGCAGTGGATTGATATTAGCATATTCAATCACGTATCCTAAGAGACAAATCCTTTCGAGATATGGAGGAACTTAGAAGATCTCTATGAGAAGAAGACCGCTCACAACTAGGCCTCCTTGATTAAAAGACTTATGAACTTGAAGTTAAAAGCTGAGAAATTAGCATAGAAGCATCTTTATAATTTTCGGGGGATCATCAACAAGTTGACTATGATGGATATTATTTATGATGGTGAATTACAAGCTTTGTTCATGTTTAGTTCTTTGTCAAATAGTTGAGAAACTTTAGTTATGATTATAAGCAATTCCACTTTGGATGGCGTGATTTCTTTGGATATGATCAAAGAGAGCATGCTTAATGAAGATATTAGGAGCAAGGAGATCGATATTGACAATATGCAGGCTCTTGTAGTCGAGAACAAAGGAAGAGGAAAAAGTAGAGGTTCTTAAGGATAAGGCAATTAATAAAATAGGTCAAAGTCGAAAGATGGCAAGGAGAACAAGACTTGTCACTATTGCACCAAACTGAGTTATGTAAATAAGTGCTGTTACAAGTGAAAGAGAGATCAGCAGAAGCAAGAAAAGCAGAATGATGGAGATGAAAACAACACTATAGCAATGACATCAAACATAGATGATGAAGTGTTATTGATTTGTGGGACTAGTGAGTATCTCTATATTTGTTACTCAAATTAAAAGTACTTCACCAATTATAGGAGTAGTGAATTTGGAAGTACCAAGATAGGCAATAAGAGCTCCATCAGTTTTGTTGGTGTTGGTGACATTAGAGTTCAGATCGATATTGGATGTATGATGACCCTGAGAGGTATACAACACATTCCAAACTTACGTATCAATTTATTATCTGCAATGTGTGGAGTCTCAATTTATTGTTTGCGAATATGCATGACTAAAAAGGATATTAGCAAACTTTTGGAGATTGCAAGTGTAAGCTGTCTAAAGGAGCATTGATGGTTTCTCATAATGTGTTGTACTGCACTCTATATAAGACACATTTAAAGATGTATGATGGAAAATTACATTCCATTTAAGAAAACACTTCACTAGATTTGTGGCACCAAACATTGGGACACATTAGCGAAAAGGAGATCAGGTTGCTAGGTAGAAAATTACTTATCCTAAGGAAGACTAAGATTCTCTCAACCTTTATGACTATTGCATGGCTAAAATGTAAATTCAAGTTTTGTTTCATAAAGGTGTAATAGAAGGAAAAGATAGTTGAAGCTAGGGGACTTTGACGTATACGATCCCAGGGGGAGTCTTTGGGAGGTAAAAATACTTTGTTATCTTTATCGATAATGCTACACATAAGACTTGGTTCTTAATGCTAAAAGCAAAAACTAGGGTGTATGAGAACTCTCAAAATTTTCATGTTATGATTAAAAGGGAGACAGAGAGAAAACTAAATTGTCTCTAAACAAACTATGAAGGATAGTATAACTCTAAAAATTTTAAAGAATACTATGCAAGACATAACATAAGACCTGATAAGATAGAACCTAGCATCTATATCACAACGATATTATCGAGAGGATGAATATAATCATTACAAAGAAGGTTCAATGTATACTCCGAATGTTGAAACTATAAAAGTTCTTTTAGAGAAAGGCAATTTATACCACTAAGTACGTAATCAATATAACTCTTTCAGCCTCTTTGGCTTGAAATTTTTTAGAGAATGTGAAAAGTGAAGGATCCAAGTAATACACATCTAAGGGTATTCAAATGCAAGGCCTTTAAACATATGCCAAAGGAGTATATATTGAAACTAGATTCAAAGACTACCCTTTGTGTATTTCGTAGATATGATGATAAGGAGTTTGGCTATAGGCTCTACAACCTGAAAAAGCAAAAAGATTGTTAGAAGTAGGAACATAATCTTTCATGAGAATAAGATGGTTACATATGGCATCAAAGAAGATAATACTATTTATAGCAATTTATTACTCGGTACTGCTGATTCTATTCATGTTCTTACTTCTGTTGATCAGCCTATAAGTGAAGAATGCAAACACAAGTTAGTATAGGACGATAATGATAAGGGGTTATATAATAATGATGAGTCATATGAGACAAATATTGTGGATAATGTAGGAGAGGTCAATGACCATCATGATTAAGGTAAGCAACTTGCTCAAGCATTCAAAGATGTCCAACATCGAAGGTCAACTAAAATGAAGAGACCTTTGATATGATACCCTAGTTGGAAATATTTCCTAGTCACTACTGAGGGATGGTTAAAGAACTTTCAAAAAGTGCAATCACTCAAAGACAACTCTTGGCTCAAGCCAATGCAAGAGAAGATGAACTCATTAAAGAAGAATGAGACTTATGAGTTAGTGAACCTTCCCAAAAACAAAAGGGATTTAAAGAATATATGAGTATTCAAGATCAAGAAAGATGGTGATAAACTAATGATGTATAAAGTAATACTATTGATAAAGGAATATAATCAAAAGAAGGGTATCAATTTCAACAATATTTTCTCACCAACACTTAAAATGACATCGATACACATAATATAAGGACTAGTTGCTAGTTTGGATCTTAAACTCAAGTAGATTAATGTGAAGACTTCTTTCTTACATGATGATTTAGCAAATAAGATTTACATAAAGCAGTTAGAAGGGATTAAAGTTAAAAAGGAAAGAGGAATTTGCATGCAAGTTAAATAAGAGTCTTTATGGACTCAAACAAGCATTGAGGTAGTAGTAAAAGAAGTTTACTTTATCTATAATGAGCAATAGGTATAAAAAAACGATAGTTTATCTTTATGTCCTTCAAAAAATTTCTTGGTGGTAACTTCATCATTCTTCTCTTGTATGTGCATAACATATTGATAGTAGGACAAGAAACTAGAATGATTTGCAGGTTAAAGGAGAACTTGTTTAAGGTTTTTGATATGAAAGATTTGGTTCTTACAGAACAAATTTTGGGCTTTAAGATTATTCATCATAGTTAGGCTAGAAAACTATGGTTGTCATAGGAGAATATATTGAATAGGTGCTTAAGAGGTTCAATATGAAGTATGCCAAGTTATTGAGTATTCAATTAGCAGCTCATTTTAAGTTGAGCAAAAGAGCTTGTCTTACTACTAAAAAGGGGAAAGAGAGTTTGTCCTTATTTCCATATTCCTTCGTTGTTGGCTCCTTAATGTATGTTATGGTGTGTATTAGACCTGATATCACACATGTTGTTGGATTGGTGAGTCAATTTTTCTTCAATCCATGAAAGGTACAATGGGAAATAGTTAAGTAGATCTTTAAATATTGGCAGGAAACTTTTATATGACGCTTGAGTTTTGGAAGTAATGAGCCAATTCTAGAAGGATACATAGATGCGAACATGGCTTGTGATCTCGATAATAGAAAGTCAAACTCAGATTATTTCCTTAAATTTATGAAAGGAGCTAGTTCTTAGTAATCTAAGTTTAAAAGTGTATAACTTTTTCTACTGCTAAGGCAAAATATGTTGTAGCTATAGAAGTTGGAAAGGAGATGCTTTGGTTAAAGTGATTTTTCCGAGAATTAGATGTGAACCAAGATGAGTAAGTGGCTTTCTATTACAATTAAAGTGGATTTAACCAAAAATTCCATGTATCATTCTCACACTAAGCACATTGATGTGAGGAATTATTAGTTCTAGTCTATGGTTAAGGATTAACTAATGGAGTTAAAGAAGATTTATACAAACAAGAATGGTACTAACATATTAGCGAAGGTTAGTTCAAGATAGTAAAGCTTGAGCTTTGAATAAGCTCGTCGGGTTGACTTTTAAGTAATAAGAGGGTGGTAGAGTTCTCCTCCAAAATAGGCTGGAGGGGAGATTATTGTGGTTCCAACTCCATTTTATGGACGTTCATTTTTCTAATTTCACTAAATTTGGATTATGGAAGTGTTAGCTATCTTTATGGATCAAAAAGAAGAAGTCCAAGTGGATTTAATGTAGAAAATGAAGATTGGAAGTTGTTTTTAGAGGGCTCGCCTATGTTAATAGTTGGATATAATCGTGTGTATGATTATGTAAGCTTTTGAACCATGTTTAAGTTGAAAAGTAAGTTAGCACGATCATGTCTGCTATAAGGTTGTGTGAGTGATTGCGTATGATATAAAATCTTATCACTTTAAAGATTTAAAGATGAGTTTGAGAGATTGAAGTTGAATAAAACAGAAACAATCAACAAAAGAAGAGTTTTATAGTTCAAATAGCATTTATCAATCATAGTTTTATTGAAGTTTGATCTCTATGATTAGATGGGATATCAATTTGTACTCAATTTTAGAATTCTTTTAGAGTGTTAAAAATCTTTATCATTTGTATCATGCTATTTGATTTAGTAGATTTTATTGTCAATTTGTCTTGTGCTTTTTACCACTATACTAGAGGGCTTTCTACATTAAAATCAAGTGTTTGTTATCTTTCAGTTATCTTTATTATGTGAGTAGGTTGTTATCAATTAAATGAACATAAAGATCTTGTGAGCATTATTGTTTGGAGCTATAAGAGAGATTTGGTAAAAATTACAAATATTAGATATGGTGTAAAGCAACAACAACAATAACAACATCTAATGTAAATCCCGCTGAAATGCGAGATCTGGGGAAGTCTAATGGTATGCAGTCTTACCCTTAACAATTAAAGATGTTGTTTCCAAAAGCACTCGATTCAATATAATCTAGTTTGAAATTAAGGGGTTAAATTTAGGTTGATTGGACTTTGTTTTGGATTTAGGTTTAAGAGGCCGACTTAAGACCTAACTCAAACGGCTTAACTTTCATCACAAAATGATATAATTTTGGAAGAACTCCCTAAAATGAAGATGTTTTAATCTTAAATATATTTTATCCATGAAAGAAATGTGTTGTGGTTGAATAAAACCTTATTGTAATTCACAAATTGTTGTGTTACCTTGTATTAATATTTAATATGTATAATGAAATTGTTACAACATCACTTTAATAGTGTTGTAAAAATATTCTTCACACAAAGTTCAACCACTATCCATCTAGGGTAAGTTTGTAAAAAAGTTCTTTATAGTTTAAAATTTTTTGTAATTTAATTTTTATTTTTTGTAACGAATAAAATAGACACCCTTTTAAAACATATTATGTTAGTAGTTCAATTTTTCACATGCTTTTTCTAAATATAAGTCATTCATAATATCAATATAGTTCACCTACGAGTTATGACTCGGTTGGCTATGCAGGCTGGGCATGTAGGAAGAGCTCTCGGATTCGATCCCCACTAAACATACTCACAAGGAAGGGGGAAGAGCCTTAACTGTGACTAAGCCCCGAACTGGATTAGTCGGTCTAATGGAACCAGATGCTGGTAGTGTAAACCAAAAACAAATCAAATTAGTTCAAGTTATAATATCATAAGCTAATTGGTGAAAAGAAAAAAGATCTGTTATACTAACTTTGGAATTAGATAAACTTTTGAAACTAATTTGAATTAAAAAGACTTTGGCCTTTTTAAATTCACTCCAGATGAGAAGTCATCCCCAGTCCTCATCACCAAGCCATGTGTGCGGTGGCAAAAGATAGTAACCTGAGCGTATATTAACAGCGATTAACATACGTAACAATTTGCGGACGGTTCAGTTTACGGATGTAGTCGATAACTGACAGGAGCTCGTTAACACAAAAGGGAGTCCATATCTTTTCTGTCTCATAGCTAAAGATGGGCTTCGAAACCAAAATGGGCCCAACTGTTGCTTTACTGACACTACAACAAATTAATACAATCCACTACGTTTTATTAATAAAACGTCACGGATTGTAAAGACTTTTCATGACGTTTTAAAAACGTCACGAAAAGTTTATATAATTTGTGACGTTTTATATAAACGTCACAAATTTATAACATTTTTTGTGACGTTTTTTTATTAAAACGTCGCGAAATAAAAA
>JAOSBK010000009.1:7350310-7365600 GCA_027568895.1 Erythroxylum shatona | reverse complement strand
GGCAAACACATCAGTAGTGGCATGGACTATTTATTGGGTCATTCCCCTCCACTGGAACTTGCTTAGCTTTACACTTGCAACTACATAATTTCTTAATCCACAATCATCAACTGTAATTTTACATATAAATGAATGTCTATCACCTATGGCAAACACATCAGTAGTGGCATGGACTATTTATTGGGTCATTCCCCTCCACTGGAACTTGCTTAGCTTTACACTTGTGTTAAAAATGGGTCCCTCTTCACATGAAAGGACCCTATATTTGATCAACAAATACGGCACTGATTTCGGTGTCGTATTAATTGAAAGAAATGTAAGAAGACAACTGCATGGTGGAGTGTCTATATAAGACACTCCCTGATTCAGAAAAAAATCACAACAACAAAACGTAGAAAAAAAACTAGAGCATTGTTTTACTCTGAAGTTAGGAAAAAAATCTTGTAAAGGGTTGGTGAGTGACAAAATAATGAGGTTAGTATTTTTAAGTTGGGAAACACCTTGTGAGATACTATTTTGGTTTTATCTTTGTATATCTACTATTTGTAATAGTAAAAGAATTATTCTGAGTTTTATTCATAGACGTAGCCCAAAATTAAGGGTGAATCACGTTAAATATTGTGTCCATTTTGCTCATTTTATTTTTCCTTTTCACAAAATACACCCGCTGTGCTCAACAAGTGGTATCAGAGCTATGTTTTTGAAAAATCGAAGGGGGTTAATTATTTCGCAAACTTTCTGCAAACTTATTTGGTACCAACAAAATAAAAACAAACAAATCGAAATAATAAAAACACCAGGAATTTCGTAACGCAATTCGTCACACCTTGCCTACGTCTGCGGGGCCCCCACTCAGCTTAATCACTTTTATCGAAGTACAATAGTTTTACCCAAGGTATTACTGAGTTGACACAACTCAACCCTTGACACTATCTCTCAACCTCACTTCCAGTTAAAGAATTTCACACCTAATAGTACGACCGCCTCATACTAACCTCGTCAAAGGATTTGTCTAACTATTTTCACTCAAAAATAATAATAAATAAAATAACTCGAGTATTTAATCAACTGAAAATTAAATAACAAAAATACTTGAAACATAAAAAAGACTTCCTTATGGTTTTATCTTCTTGAAATAACCCAGCTGAAACTCTCCACCATAGTTTACTCTTTCTTCACAGAAAAACAATTCACCAAGGAACACGTTAATTGCAGCAACAAGAAAACCACTGCGCCTTCACAAAAATGTCTCACCCATGAACACTGTTTTAACTTCCACCGTATATGAAAAGAAACGCAAGATGCAATGTTCAGCTCAAAACAGAAAACACCATGCGCAACCAACCAAGGATATTTCCAAGACACACATAACCCTCCACTACTTCAAAATAATTCACACAGGCTGCTTCACCACTTAATTAATGCACAACCCACGACAAGACACATATCTCCTTTTTTAGTTCAATAAACTCATGCCCACTACACTGTTTCCATATATAACAACCCACGTTTCTCCTTTTGTTTTTCTATTAACCATTGATGCACACTCTCATACTTAGCCACACACACGCACATTGGAGATAGAGATCAACTTTAAGACAAGAGATAGATCCGCCTAAGATTCACGATATGCACAAATCCTCATTGTAGTCCTTTTTAATTTCATCAATCCATAAAATCCACAAATCCAACAGTAATTTAATTCCAATATTATCATGATGATAAACTCCAATATAATGTAGGATCCTTTTCCAACTAGAGGACTATCCATATACCTTTTGAATCCAAGTCATTATCCAATTAATATTTTATATGTCCAATTAATAAATAATGCTAAAACATATATCCTAACAGTTTTCATTGAAGGTATTTGTTTGAAAAGAAGCACGTCACCAGAAAGACAAAATTACAACAAATTTTTTGGTGTGATCCATTTGAAAAGTTGACGTAAAACGACAAAGATGATGAATAGTACTCCAAAGTTGTTTTAATAAATTTACAAGGTGATCTAGCAATAGTAATTGGGCCCTGTGATACTAATTGCGGTACTACTCACAAGTTACTATTTACCAGGTCCTACGGTACTATTTTAGTGAGGTCCGATGATACTATTCTGATGAGCACTATTCATAAGTTACTATTTACTGAATCCCATGGGAAAAATTTAGAAGATATCTTTTTGCCAAATTTTTACGTCCTGGTTCCATCTTTGATGTCAGTTTTCTCAAAGGTTTAATTTGGCAAATGGAAGTGAAGACGAGCAAAATGATCAATTCAAATCATATTAACTACCGTATTTAGTGAACCAAAATGAAGGATTTCTTGATGATTACAAAGATGCATTTGTCGGTATTTTTAACAACTAAACTGAAGGAGATGTCCAACGAAGATTGGGAGTTTGAGCGTGAACGAGCGTGTGGTTATATTCGAAAGTTTATCGATGATAATGTATAAGATCACATTTGTAATGAGACTTATGTAAGAACATTGTAGAATAAGCTGGAGCAGCTATATGTTTCAAAGACCAACAATAACAAATTGTTTACCTAACAAAATTGATGCAGGTAAAATACCAGGAGGGTACTTTTGTAGCTGATCACTTAAACAATATAGAAGGGATGGTTGATTAGTTATCAAAGATGGGCATAAAGTTTGACGACGAGGTAATTACTCTAATGGTGTTAGCTTCATTACCAGAGTCTAGGGAGACTTTGAATGTGTCTTTGACAAATACTGCACCAAATGACGTATTAAATATGGAGTCTATTAAAAGCAGTATACTAAATAAAGAGATAAGACGTAAATCACAGTATACAGCCTCTTCATCACATTCAGATGTTTTGCTTATAGAAAACAGAGGAAGGAATCAATCCAGAAGTCCAAAATCCAGAGACAAAAGTAGAGAAAAGTCAAACAGATATGCAAATGTAAAATGTCATTACTGCAAGAAGAAAGGCCACATTATGAAATTTTGCCGAAAGTTGAAGAAGGAAAAAGGCAAATATATGAAGACAGATGAAATTAATGATGATGAACAAAATAACATTGTTGATGTATTCAGCCTTGTTATTGATACAGAGATAGTCAGCTTGGTACCGTAAGAAACAGGTTGGATAGTTGACAATGGAGTTACTGTTCATATTACATCTCACAAACAATTTTTCTCATCTTATACACCTGAGAATTATGGCGTTGTTAAGATGGCAAATGAAAATCTGTCAAATATTGTTGGCAAAGGAGATGTTTCTTTAGAGATAGTGAATGGTTCAAGACTGTTGTTGAAAGATGTCAGGTACATTCCTGATATGCGTCTGAATTTGATTTTTATAAACAAGCTAGATGATGAAGGTTTCTGAAATACTTTTGGAAATGGAAAATGGAAGCTTACTAAGGGCTCCTTAATAGTGGTTAGAGGTCAGAAGTACTCAAGATTGTATATGATACAGGCAAAGCTCTCTAGTGACGTTGTCAATACAGTGGAGAATGATAATACAGTTGATTTAGGGCATAAAAGACTAGGTCACATTGATGAAAAAGGGATGACTCAGATTGTAAAAAGGAATATGCTATCTGGTCTAAATTAGATACATCAAAAGAATGTGTAGATTGTCTAGCAGGGAAACAAAATAGGGTTTTTTTTTCCTAGAGTTCTCCTCCATTTAGAATGAAGAATGCTCTATATCTGATTCACTCAAATTTATGTAGATCATTGCCAAAGTCACTTGGTAATGCACAGTAATTTGTGACTTTTATTGATGATCATTCCCGGAAAACGTGGACCTATACTCTGAAGACTAAAGATCAAGTGCTAGATGTGTTCAAACAATTTCACACCTCAGTTGAGAGACAAACTAGGAAGAAGCTGAAGTGCATTCGGACAGACAATGGCGAAGAGTACATCGAATTATTTGATGCTTATTGCAAAGTGCATGATATTTGACATCAAATGATACCACCAAAAACACTGCAATTGAATGTCGTAGCTGAGAGGATGAACAAAACTTTAATGAAAAGAGTCAGATGTCTACTTTCACATTCAAAGTTGCTTAAGGCATTTTGGGGTGAAGCTTTACTTGTAGCCGTGTATACATTAAATTGTTCACCATGTATTCCTCTCCAGTATGAAGTTCTAGAAAAGGTGTAGTCAGGAAAGAATATTTCCTGTGATCATTTGCAGGTCTTTAGTTGCAAGGCCTTTGTCCATATTCCTAAACATGAAAGGAAAAAGCTTGATGTCAAGACACGATAGTGTGTATTTATTAGATATGGTCAAGATCAATTTGGCTATAGGTTTTATGATTCGGTGTAGAAAAGACTTATCAGGAGTCGTGATGTTATGTTTATTAAAGATCAAATTATTGAAGATATCAATAAGGCGGAAAAGGAAGTTTCAATCTCTGATGATGACTTAACAAGCTTCCGATTGAATCCTCCAACAGTAGTGCCTAGACAAGTTAGAGATGAAGTGTAGAATGATCAGCTAGAAGCTAATAATGCAGATGCCCTCAATGAAGTTGAACCAGAGGATGATGATGGTGTTCACATTCAACCACCAACACTTGAAAATTCTCCAGTCTCATTTAAAAGATCTAGTAGAAATAAACAACCATCTACTAGATATCTAGTTGATTAGTATGTACTAGTAACTGACGGGGGGGAACCATAAAGCTTTGATGAAGCCATGAATGATGAACATAAGAAGAAATAGAAAGAAGCCATGCAAGATGAGATGAAATCCTTGTATAAGAATAAAACATTCGAGCTGGTAAAGTTGCCAGAAGGCAAAGCATTGAAGAATAAATCGATGTTCAGAATCAAGCTTGAAGAACACAACAACCATCCTCGATTCAAAGAAAAATTAGTAGTCAAAGGATTCAATCAGAAGAAGGGCATTGACTTTGATGAGATAGAGATATTTTCACCGGTGGTGAAAATGACATCTATATGTACAATGTGAGGGCTAGTCGCAAGTTTTAATCTAGAGGTTGAACAAATGGATGTCAAAACTACCTTCCTACATGGAGATTTGGAAGAAGAGATATACATGAAACAGCCAGAGGGTTTCATAAAAAAGGGGAAAGAATACTATATTTGTAGACTAAAGAAGAGTCTATATGGTCTAAAATAGGCACTAAGACAGTGGTATAAGAAGTTCGAGTATGTTATGGGGAAGCAAGGCTATAAAAAGACTACTTCAAATCACTGTGCATTTGTGAAGAACTTCTCTGATGATGGTTTCAATATTTTATTGCTCTATGTAAATGATATGTTGATTGTTGGTAAGAGTGTTTCTATAATCAATAATCTGAAGAAACAGCTGGATAAGTCCTTTGCCATGAAAAACTTAAGATCAACAAAGTAGATTCTTGACATGGAAACTATCAGAGATAAAAGCGCTAAGAAACTATGGTTGTCAAAAAAGAAGTACATTGATAAAGTACTTCAGAGATTCAAACTAGACAAAGCTAAAGTGGTTAGTTGTCCTCTTGCTAATCACTTTAAATTAAGTTATAGAGATTGCCCTTCTATAGATGAAGAGAAGAAAGAAATGTTTAGAATTCCATATGCTTAAGCAATTGGAAGTTTGATATATGTCATGGTTTGTACATGGACAGATATTGCTCATGCAGTTGAATTGTTATGAGACATTTCCTTTCAAATCCTGGAAAGGAACATTGGGTTGCAGTCAAGTGAATTTTCAGGTATCTTCGAGGGTCATCAAAAATATATTTATGTTTTGGAAGAGCAGAATCTGTGTTAGCTAGTTACACAGATGCAGATATGGCTGGAGATGTTGACTTGAGAAAGTCTACATCAGGTTACTTGATTACTTTTGCAGGGGGAGCTGTAGTATGACAGTCAAAGTTACAGAAATGTGTTGCACTTTCTACAACTGAAGCGGAGTTTATTGCAACAACGGAAGCCGGTAAGGAGTTGCTATGGATGAAGAAGTTTTTTAATGAACTTGGTATTAAGCAAGAACAGTATCAACTAAATTGTGACAGTCGAAGTACTATTCACCTTGGTAAGAATGCCTCTTTCTACTCAGGATCAAAACACATTGATGTGATATATCACTAGATCAGAGATGTGATGAAGATGAAACAATTACAGTTAGAAAAGATCTATACTCACGAAAATGGATCAGACATGTCAACCAAGATTCTACCAAAAGGCAAGTTTGAATATTGTCGATCAGTGGTAGGCTTGATAGAGTCCTCCATGTAATCGGGAGGGGGAGATTTGTTGGAAATGAGTCCTTCTTCATATGGAGGTACGCCATATTTGATCAATAAATGTGGCACCATAGTTGAAAGAAATGTAAGAAGACAGCTACCTCATGCGGTGGAGTGCCTATATAAAGCACTCCCTACTTTAGAAAAAAAATCACAACAACAAAACATAGGGAGGAAAACCAGAGTATTGTTTTACTTTGAAGTTAGGAAAAATTTTCTTAAATAGTTGGTGAGTTACAAAATAGTGAGGTTAGTCTTTGTAGGTTGGAAAACATTTTATGAGTCACTATTTTCGTTTTATCTATGTAGACCTATTATTTGTAATAGTAAAAGAATTATTTTGAATTTTATCCGTGGACGTAACCCAAAATTAAGGGTAAACCACGTTAAATATTCTGTGTCTATTTTGCTAATTTTATTTTTCCTTTTCACAAAATATACTCGCTGTGCCCAACAATTTGTACTTGCAACCTCGACATTCATTATAAGTGCAAGTCGGAGTTGTGGAACCTATCATTAAGCTTCTCGAGTCTCTGGATATTTGTGCTTCACTGCTACCGTGTAGACTCCAATAGTTCACTGAGGAAGCTAATTAAGATGACATAAATTTAACTAACTTATTAAATTTAAGTAACTTATTCTATTCTTGCTTTAAGTTCTAGTTCCTGAACAACAATGATACCGAGTTCCCAGATTAAGCAAGTCTCTTGTCATTCTCTTACCAGCAAAGGTGTCTCTTGTGATGAGTTGGTTACTCGATGATAAGGAACAAGTACTTGAGTTCTGGATCCTGCAATAATGGAACAATATATAAGAATGAACTAACTCCTAGAAATGAGTCCATGTACAGTGTATAGAAGCATTCACACGAGGTGAATAAATAGGCAGCCTGGCCAACCAAGCAAATGCTTCGTTCCATACAACCAAGAAACAGAACTTGCAGTAAAAACTCCCGCGAATACCCATCCTTGAAGAATACCAAACCTTTCCCGTGGTGCAATGTCGCCCACACCGCCCCTCTAGTCTTGTCTTTCTTTCTTTCTTTCTGCTTCCCTCTTCTCTCAATGAATCCCTTATTTTCATGTCAAACAAACAATCCCTTTCCTTCTCCCCTAACCTCTCCCATTCTCAAATATTCGACTTCTCAAGCAAAGCATCCCATGTTATTCTATATTTCATCACCCCCGTGCACGTTCCCTCTTCATCATCCCATCCTATTCCAGATTCACCAACACCTATAATCCACTTCTTCCCTTTTATCTTTCTGTCTTTGTTTCGTATGGCGTCTCAAGAACCTGTAACGCTGTCTCAAGAGACCAAATCATTTACCTCTCAGGAGACTAAATTAGTTAGCACTCCGCAGAAAAAGACGGCCTCCGGAGAGACCCACCCATCACTTCTACCGCAAAAGTACTCCAACAGGATAGTCTTGAAAACTTTATTAGAGAGAATCGATGGAGGGGTGGGGTTGGCGGGTCAGAGAGTAGTGATTGGAGGGTGGGTGAAGTCTTCCAAGGAGGTGAAGAATGATCCTGTACCCGCACAAGGAACTGACCGACACGACCAGTCTTCAGGGCATAAAGATGTAACCTGTGTGGAGATTCTTCAATCTAGAATACCCTTTTTTAGGTCAATATATAAGATTTTGGGTGGAGGCAGTTCTGGAAATCCTCCGATTGGCGGGAAGTTGGAGACTGTAGTAGCTATACCTCCTTCCCATTCCACAGCTTTCCTGCGTGTTAGCGACGGATCTTGTGCTGCAACTCTTCTGGTACTTTAATTGCATAAGACTTTTGGTTTCTCCGGGAACTGTGAAAATATACATTCTTGTCATTAACAACCGAAATAAACCAGTTTCTCCCTTCTTCATTCGATTTTTCTTAACTCTCTGCATCACCTGCATCTTTGACTTTCGTGATGATAAAGATGAGAATTTTTTGGATTTTCCATAGATATGGAAATTTCTATGCTATCAACGTGGTGATACACTTAACAAATTTCTCAGGTTGTGGTGGACTCGTCTGTTGCTCCCCCCGGCCAACGGCTGTTTACCGGAACAAGTCTGTTAGCGAAAGGTGTCCTAATAAAGGGGACGCCAGTGCATGGGAATCATGTTATTGAACTTCAAGCAGAAAAAATTCTTCACGTAGGGACAGTAGAGGTTGAAAAGTATCCATTGTCAAAGAAACGGTTGCCTTTGGAAAAGTTGCGAGACTTCCCTCATTTTCGGCCCCGAACAACCACGGTAAGTTTTTACGTTTATCCTTGCAACATGTTCTAGTATTCCGAAACTTCTCCGAGGATCACAAATGATGCTCGCAAACTTGTTATTTTAATTAAGTCCAATTATGTAATTCAACTGAAAGTATCTGCAAGGCAATCGAATCGTACTACTTCAATTTGCACTTGATTTAATTAGACTTGGAACTTCAATTGAACCTATTTTACTTTAGGTGGCATCCGTCATGCGAGTTCGAAATGCTCTGAGCTTTGCAACTCATGCGTTCTTCCAAAATCATGGGTTTCTCTGTTTGCAAGCGCCTGTTGTAATGAGCATTGATCGTGAAGGTTACGCACAGAAATTTCAGGTTACAACTCAAGTTGACGATGCTGATAAAGAGGAAGAGACAAGATCAACTAAGGATACCGGAGACGTCAACCTTGAAATGGTAAAGGCTGCTATAAACGAGAAGAGCAGACTAGTTGAAGAACTCAAAAGAAGTGAAAGCAATAGGGAGGCACTGGCTGCAGCTGTTAAGGATTTACTAAAGACAAATCAGTTAGCGACACAATTAGAAATAGAAGAAAAACTTAAATCAGGAACTCCACCAAAGCCTGAAAAAGTCGATCTTTTTAAAGACTTTTTAACCTCTCAAACTAATCAAACAGCTTCAGGTCTACTCTGTCTCGAGAGTTACGCTTGTGCTCTAGGAAATGTTTACTCCTTCGGATCCAAATTTCAAGATGATAGCATTGTAACTTCAAAAAACGTAGCAGAGATATGGATGGTTGAGGCTCAGATTGCCTTTTCACAGTTAGAGGTATGGTAACGAATCATTTCACCGCAATACTTTAGGAATGTGCATAGTTTATTCTGTTTTGTGTTTCTGGGTTTCCAGGATGCCATGAACTGCGCAAATGATTACGTCAACTTCCTCTGTAAGTGGCTTTTGGATAATTGTTCAGAAGACATGAAATTCATCACGAAAAGGATTGACAATAGTAGCATCCATCGTCTCCAACTGATGACAGCTACTCCATGGGAAAAGATTTCCTACTGGGAAGCAATTGATATCTTGAAAAAGGTAAATATATACCCCTCCTTATAACTCGGAAACATGTATATGGAGTTATATTCAAAGTACATCCTTGGTTTTTTACAATCAGGTAACTGACAAGACATTTGAAACGAAACTTGAATGGGGGGTTGCTCTAACAGCTGAACATTTAAGGTATTGCGTGGATGATTATCGGAATTAGTGGTCACATGTAAAATGCGGAAATCTAACAACTATATTTGATGGAATGACAGTTATTTGGCTGACGAGTTCTATAAGAGTCCTATCGTTGTGTACAATTATCCAAAAGAAGTTAAGCCATTTCATGTCCGGCTAAATGATGATGGAGTAACAGTTGCTGCATTTGATCTGGTTGTACCAAAGGTAAGCTCAAAATTTTGCTGAAAATGTGCGTGACCCCCTCTAAATAGGTCATCTTATCTTGCTTTATAGTCCTTTAGAAATGGTAGTTCCATTATAGCAGTTGAATGACATTTGTTTGCAGGTGGGCGTATTAATCTCTGGTAGCCAAAGTGAGGAACGCATTGATATGTTGAACACAAGGTGATGCTCAACTTACATGCATTAGCTACTAAAACTGCTATTTTTATTGAATTACGAAAAATTATTAGAGAAAGAGGTGTTATACACCAGCAGATCAATGTCCACATCAAATGAACAAATAGGCAAGACTAGGAATCTTTTGAGTTAGTAGTTCCCGTGGCAATTGCCATGCTGAGAACGTCAGAGGTTAATAGGTGCGAGGGCTTTTCGGTAGAGAAGGGCACAGCAGCCGTCTGTAATTCATTCTCCAGGACAGGATGGCAGTTGTTGGTAGGTAAAATTGACCAATTTCTACTCAAAAACGTAGATTTGTTTTTACGTCCAGCAGGTGATCCATAACCTACGATCTAATCCCATAAACAAAAGATTTATGAAGACTATAACTGCTAATTTTACGAAGGCTTTGGGCAATATGTTTGGTAATTTGGTTTATTGTCATAATTGCTGGTTGGGAAGGGATATAAATTATATACTGGACATATGAGAAGTAACAGTTTAAGCCATAGTATGATCTCCTCCAAGTTGACCTAAGCCTTGGACCAATGGCCATTCAATCTTATTACTTATAGGCGTCACCAACTTCGAAATACAGAAGTTTCTTAGTAATTTTTTTCTTTACCGAGTGGCGTTTCCAGGATCAAGGAACTTGGCCTGTCAGGCGAGCAATGTGAAATGTACTTGGATCTTCGAAGGCACGGAACAGTGAAGCACTCGGGATTCGCTCTTGGATTCGATTTGATGCTTCGATATGCTACTGGTCTGACCGATATTAGAGATGTAATCCCTTTTCCTAGACGTTTTGGCAAAGCCAACAACTAAAATGGTGTTCACAGTGGAATCACATTCCTCGTGTCATCAACAAGATGAGAGGACTTGCAATTGTATGAAGGAAATTTAACATAAAATTTCAGATTAATTTCATAATTAATCAATACAATTGATAATCCTAGGATTGCAATATACTAGATTCAATAATTGAATGGATAAATACCTGAAAATTGTGAAACAATTAAATCGATTGTTGTTTTTCTGTGAGATGACGTGACAGAGACGCAGATGATTGATTACTGCTATTCTAAAACCTAATCAGCAAAAGCATATACAGTTTTCAATGGGGTGACTGTATTTAAAAGTTGGCTAGCAGTAGGGTCTCCTGTGCTTTACAATACATGGGCCAAGCCTACCTATCATAGCAAGTCAATGAACACAGATTCAATAGCACGTTAAAAAGAGAATTACCATTGACATCTAATTAATCGGGGTTTGTACAAAATAATTTTTATTATGCTAATCCACAATTATGATAAAATTCTATCATTCTCCTACATGGACAACATAACCAATATCAATGAACATAAACAAATCCCCAAATTAATATAACAATATGTGGCCACAATAAGATGTCAAAGTAAAGTTAACAATCTCTCAATCATAAGTCCAAAATGAGCTTACAAATACCTCAACAGTATAGAAATCAGATCCGATAGGAGTACTGACACCATATATGCAAGATACCCATACCTCGATAACTTAAACAGAATGTGTCATAAGGAAATGCATACAAAATGATAATCCGTTTGTGCAATTCTAAACAAAATGGCCTAAGCATCCACTCAAGATGTCAACTAAGATTTAATAAAATATCTCAAAACAACAAGATAAGATTGGGTACAAAATGGCTTCAACAAAATGCCAAATATATACAAATATTTAAATGTATCTGCGCAGTTTATCAATAAAGTACATGACAATAACAATAACAGCAACAATTATAAGCAAAAGTCTTTAGACTGAATAACAAATTAGTCAAATACAATGTTGCTATAAAAAAATTAACATAAAAGATAGACTCCCACTAATCCAAGGCATCAAAAGATCTAAATAGGCCCATACAGGTTACATGACTCACAAAAGCCTTAATAGTCAAGCCTTTGGTTAGAGGATCTGTCACTATAAGATCGGTGGGTATATGTTCTATACGAGTCTGAAACTCCTTAACCTTATCTCTAACAAACATATACTTTGTATCAAAATGCTTCAAACACTTGGAGTTCTTTCATATTTGAGAGAAGTCCACCACAGTAGAGTTATCACAATATATTATTAGAGGTCTGGAAACATTCTCCATGAGATGAAGCTCAGAAATGAAAATTTTCAACCATATTGCCTGTCGAGTAGCTTCGTAACAAGCCACATACTCTGCCTCTATAGTTGAAGTTGTTGTAAGTGTTTGTTTAACACTTTTCCAAGACAAAGCTCCTCCAGTAAGCATAAAGATATATCCTGATGTGGATTTGTGATGATCAGGGCAGCCACCATAATCAGAATCAGAATAACCTATCACCTCAAGGTGATCAGACATCCTGTAAATGAGCATGTAATCTTTAATACCTTATAGATACCTCAGAACTCGTTTCACAGCTTGCCAGCGACACAAACCAGGGTTGCTTAAGTATCTCCCAAGTACACCAACAGCAAAAGCAATATCAAGATTTGTAAAAACTTGAGCATATATAAGACTGCCAATAGTAGAAGCATATAAGACCTTTTCCATCTCTGACTTATCTTTATCATTTTGAGGACATTGGCTATTTGAGAGTTTTTCACCCTTTTGAATGGGTGCACTACAAGGATTACAAGTCTTTATGTTGAATCTATTCAAGATCCTTTCAATATCCTTTTCTGAGACAAACCAAAAACACCACGAGATTTATCACGATGAATTTCAATGCCTAGAACAAAAGAAGTCAAGATCTTTCATATCAAAATGATCTGTCAACATTTGTTTAGTCCCAGAAACAAAACCGATATCATTATTGACTAAACGAATATCATCAGTATATAAGACAAGAATATTGAATTTTCTCCCACCATTCTTCAAGTAAATGCATTGATCAACAACATTTTTCTTGAAGCCAAGAGAGCAAACAATTTGGTCAAATTTCAAGTACCATTGTCTATAGGCTTGTTTTAGCCCATAAATGGATTTTCTCAATTTGCATACCATGTGTTCCTTACCTTTCTCAATAAAACTAGTATGCTGATTCATGAACACATCTTCATACAAATCACCAGTTAGGAAAATAGTTTTCACATCCATTTGATGGAGCTCCAAATCAAAATGAGCAATCATAGTCATCACAATACGTAATGAATCTTTAATAAAGACCGGAGAAAAAAGTCTCTTTATAGTCTATACCTTCCCTCTGGTTATACCCCTTTGCAATAAGTCTGGCTTTATACCTTTCTATCTCACCTCTAGCATCATGTTTAGTCTTAAAACCATTTACACCCAATAGTTTTATAACCACTAGGTAATTCCACCAAATCCCAATTGCCATTTATACTTATAGAAGCCAGCTCATCTTCCATGATTGCCAACCACTATGAACTATGAGGACCAAAAATGGCATCCTGAAAAAGAAATTGGATCTGAGTCTTCAACTAAATTGAATTCGTGCTCCTCCAAGTAAATGTAATAGTCTCGAAATTTTGAAGACTCAGTGGATTTAGGACTCCTTTCAGATCTCCTAGGTAGAACTACAACCACATTTGGGACTTGAGTATCAATGCCAACCTGTTGAGGAATTTCAACGTCATTTCTTGGATCAACAACATCATCATAAATCAGAGGAGACTGAATTGCCTTAGGATGAAAAATAATAGGTGTAGGAACAATAAGGTGATCCTCTCTGAAATCAACAACACGAGATTCATACCTTTCATTATGTTCCATGTCCCCTTTAAAATAGATAGCCAAATCCGATTCAATGACTCTAGTAGTGTGATTGGGAAAATAGAATCTTGAACCTCTTGAGCCAGTATAATAACCAATAAAGTAACTTAAAATAGCTCTTGGATCGAGCTTCTTTAGCTGAGGATTATAAGTCCTCACCTCGGCCTTACGGCCCCAAACACAGAAATGCTTTAAACTGGGCTTCTGATAGGTTGTCCTTAGCCTACAAATTTAATCCCCTACTTAAGTTGATTTGTAGTATAGTAAAGCAAGGATATCGTCCCATAGAGATCAAAACATAAGGAAGATTTTTTAACTTTCAAGCAAAGTAAGCGTGAATGTTATGCATGAACTGATGCACAATAGGACAAGATTGGGGGATTTGTTTTTTGAGTAAAAAGTAAACAACAAAAGAAAGAAGAAGACGTGATTTAAGTTCAGAAAACAAAGCAAAACATTTTTAAGAGAGAAATTGCTAGGAAAATTTGAGTAAAAAGTTCGGATTAATTAAAGACCAATTGCAAAGGTTTTCACTAAATCCTTAGGTTGTTTTTAATCATTGAAAATGAATTATTTCTTAGATTGGAAAATTAGGTTTCATCAAGCACAGATAGATGCATTCAAAACAAGCATGACATGCAAAATCTTCTTGTTAATGCATTTATCCAAAACTAGCATGAACAACACAATAACAAGAACATTAAGATCAAAATCAAGTTTGCTAAATCTAAGTTAATTTTCAAGAAAGCTAGCATGCATAAAATTAACCTATGTCTTGATCCAACTAATTAAAACCTATATACAAGATTCAATTTTAATTAGTTGGTGCTACTTAACCTAATCAATTTATTATCCAGCAATTAAATTAATCAGATAGCATACAAATTATTCATGTAAAATATGAATTTATGACTTCAAATCCACATGCATAATTCGGCAATCATTTCCAAATCAAGAGCACAAATTTTCAATCATAGATTCATCAATTATATGTGCATGCTTCTTATAAAAACAACCATGAATTTAGCTAATAACCTCCACAATTGGAAAAGAGAATTTAGTTCATAATTCTAAGTAAAACAAAGTTAAAAATCATTATTGAAAACATAGTGTAGAATCCCGGTATAATAAGAAGTAGAGAAGAAAATAAAACTAGGGTTCTAACTAGAGAGAAAGAGAAAACACAGGAGAAAGAAAGAGAAGAAGACAGATTCATGTCCATAGAAGAGAGAAAATGTGAATACCCATTTAAACTAATGCTAAAGGACCCTATTTATATCGGAGGAGGTCTTGTAGGAGAGGATTTCTTTTCCCAGTAGAAGTAGGTCTTTCTTGTTGGACCCCGAACTTTTCTTGGAATGTAAAAATATGAAATGAGAAAATTTGATGATTTTTCATATGTAAAGAAAAGAAGAATTCTTGAATTTGAAATGATATACAAGATTAAGGTAGTGAATGTAGTAAGTTGATAATGAG
>JAOSBK010000009.1:7324908-7335515 GCA_027568895.1 Erythroxylum shatona | reverse complement strand
AAATTTATGGTTTCAAAATTTAGTGATTTTCATATTGATGCTTTATGATTATGATGCCATGTGAAGTACAGTAGTGATTGTTAGTAGTTCACCCTTATCGTAGGATATGTATCGGAATGACATACGGGCATCCCGGTATATACCCTATGGTAAGGGGGTGCTACATGGAATGTCGGAAGTCGTTTGCCATTCCACAGGACGGAAAGCCTGGAGCTGGAGACACAGCCCATAATCAGATTAATCGAGAGGAGAGGGAAGCCAAGGTCCACAAGCACCCTTCGAAGGAAGGCCCAATTAACTCGATCATATGCTTTAGCCATGCCACCTTCCCTTAAACTCCTGGTCGTGTGGATAGTCTCCTGAGCAATGCAAATGTTATCTGAGGCTTTGCGTCCTAGAATGAAAGTTGTTTGGGCTGGGTTAATCAATGTTGTGAGAAAGGTGGTCTGACTCGGTTAACGATAACCTTGGTCAGTATTTTGTATATCACATTGCACAAACTAATCGGATGGTATTGATTCATATTCACCGGGTTGTCGGTCTTCGGAATAAGTATGATGAGCGCATCAAAAATTTGCGAGGGTACCTCGTCGGTAGCAAATGCATGCTGTACCATACGAACTACAGATCCACCCACCTCCTACCAAAAGGATTGATAGAATATAGGTTAGAGGGCATCCTGGCCTGGACTTTTATAGGACTTCATAGAACGAACTGCCTGAAGGACCCCCACAAGATCCATTGGCTTAAGGAGGGCAGCACAAGCCTCCTTCAGGAAAACACCATGAACACCCAATTGCCAATCCCTTGGCGTGGGTTCGATGTTGCAGAAAAGGCCCTGGTAGAAAGAAAGAACGTCTCCTTCGATAACATTTAGGTTGGTGCTCCAAGCTCCCAAACGGAGACATAGTTTGTCAATACGATTGCGTTTCCTGCGAGCAAGGGTGGTTGCATGAAAGAAGGTCGTGGCTCTGTCCCCCTCCTGGAGCCATTGAATTCTCGACTTCTGAAACCAGAAGTTTTCCTCCTGTCACAGCACAGTTCGATATTCATTAGCTAGTTGGGCTTCTAGGTTTACCAGGAAGGGAGAATGAAGATTACTCAGAAATAATTGAATACCCTTGAGGCGGGCCAACATAAGTCTCTTGCATCTAAATATATTGCCAAATACGTTTGAATTGAACTCTTGGGCAGCAAGCGTCATCGCTTGAATTGCTGCCGGGATACAATGTTGGTGCAAAGCCCACGCATCTCGAATAAGTCTCGGAAATTCCTGGTGGAGGAGCCAAGCAGCCTTAAAATGAAATGGCCATGACTCAGGGGGTGGACTAAAGTGCTGGAACTTGAGCAGGAGGGGATTATGGTCAGACACTGTGCGTGGGAGATGAGACACTGAGGCTTCTGGTAATAGTGTGTGCTAAGACACATTACTAAGAGTTCGTGTACATGGGTAGTGAAAATACCATGGTTCTTGCATGCAAAAGTGTACGGGGCTCCCTAACAGTCTAAGTCCTGAAGTACACAGTCTCCAATTTCAGCGTTGAATAAGGCTGCTCGGCGCCCATCAAATTGACCTCACTGTTTTCAGCCCTATAATGAGCAAGGGGAGGTGGATGCCCGAGCTAACTTCACGTAGGTAGTCCCAAAGAGTAGCTTTGACAACATTAATGGGACTCGCATATACCATTGAGCATACCCACTCAATGTCTCGTGGGACATGTACCGACAATGTCAAACATTGACGATGGGAGTGAAAAGTAGTAATATGATAGGAGGAGGACTGCCACAACGCCCAGATACCCCCAGCAAACCCAACAGATTTTATCCTTTCAACCATGTCAAACTCAAGGAGTCGAGACACTTACTCAGCTCGAGATCCAGAAATGTGCGTTTCAAGCAGGAATAACATACCCAGCTTGTGAGTGCGTTTCATTTCTTTCACAGTCGGAATAAAATCCCTCTTACCAGCCCCCCGACAATTCCAACAAATAATGGGTTCATAAATCATGATAAAAATAATAAGGTGCGAAGAAATGGGATGGCGTCCTCAAGGCGTCAAGGCCTGTGTGTTGGCGAAGCCTTCCACCGAAGACTCAGCAACAAACCTTTCCATGTCAGACGTTGTGGTATGGTTTTCTGGCGTAGGAGCATCCACTTCCATGACTGCTTGCTGGGACAGTGAACCGTTTAGAGGCTACACTGAACAGTCACCTTCAGCTGGTCGCATAGGGGGTCCTGGGTCTGGTGGCTCGGGCGTGATGGAAGAAGCCTCTAGCTAGCAAGGAGTTTCTGCGATGGGGGAGGGCGATGGAGTAAAGATGTGTTATAGCATCCCTGCTAGAGAGTGCACCATCTGCAAGTTCAACAAGTCACCTGGGGACAAACCCATCGCTTGGAAAACTGAAGGAACTGGGAAGGTATCTACGTGCATGGCATGAGAATCTACAGTATGTGTATGGGTAGTATTGGGTGGGGCCTGGGTCCCAGCTAGAGATAAGTCCTTAATAGATTGTGGCTGAGGAGAGGGTTGGGGTCGTACCGAGCATGGTTTTGGCCGTCTCTGTATGGGACGGTGTGACGGTCCTGCAAGAGCAACTCGACCCACTTGAAACTCGGTGGTCTCCACTGTTAGAGCGGTAATCTCCGCATTTGATGCAAGATATCTGTTTTGAGTATCCCGCTGTTGGGGTGTTTGGAGTGTGTTTATGGATTTAGGGTGAGAGGCTCGACGTGGGCATCTGGCTACAATCATCCAGTCCCCATACTGTTGGGTCTGGTCAATCTTGTCACAGGGCGTATCAGCTACAGCAGGTGCAGGATCGGGGAGGTGCACCATATCTCCACCTTCAGTTGGCAAAGGAACAAGGGCAGGAATGGAAGACGGGAAAGGAGTGGAAGGCAGGCCGTTTGATCATGCCCGTACGTCCTACACCTGTAACAGATAATATCTAAGCCCTCATAAACCACCGGATAACATGTGCCATCGAACCAAATTTTTCCCACCAATGATTTGGCTAAGTCAATCTCCACACAGACTTTGGCAAACTAGCCTCGCGTAGCAAATGAAGTGTTAACATCAACATGAAAGGGGATGCCAACTCTAGAAGCCAAAATGCGGAGGATATTATCATTATAATACATCACAGGGAGTTCTGGAAATCTGACCCAAAGCCAGAACCTTGTCCATGGTTGACGTGGATGGGCGGAAGTCTGGGGACCATTGTCGCACCGTGAGGTAGTGGCCCTGGATCATCCAAGGCCCGTTATTGATGACATGATTCCGATCTTCCTCCAATGAAAATTGCACGAGAAAATAGTAAAAACCTAAATCCAGTACATTCAGTTCGCCCTTTGGTTTCCACACCTGGTGAATTCGAGAGTATAACACCTTGTATCCAACAGTTCTCTTTAAGACTTTGAAAATAATAGCTTGTTGCCAAGGGGACATTAGTTGTTGCTTAAACTGGGGATCAATAGAGAATTCTGGACAGAGGGGATCATTATGTCGAAAACTCATCGTTATGACCTTCGAGGCCAGAAGGTTGACTGGGGCAGCTTGAGGAGAGTCTTGCTGTTGCGCAAGCTTACCTAGTGACTTCTCTTGGTAGGAGGGAACATGCAGGGATGGCTGATGGGGAAGACTTGGTAGGCGGCCTGGACTTCTTGGGGATTATCGGGTCGGGGAAGGTCGCGAGAGGGTTTCATGTTTTTTTTTTCTTCGTGATCTGGTAATGGCTTTAATAATGCAACTATCTAGTCCTAACTATTTTTACAATGACCCAAGATCCCCTTTTGTAATATTCAAAACATGAATACATCTGATGGTTGATAATCATCTGCAAATGATGATAAAAAACTTTATAGCCATACGATAGATGTTATACCTTACAAATCTCAAGATTGTTACCATAACAAGCAGCTATTGAAAAATGTTTCATATGTTGTCTAAATAAAAATCGGAATTAAGCATGAACACCTCGAAGAGACCGAACCTGAATGCGATGAACATCTTGCTCACCACATCCCTAAATGTTTTCGAGAGGAAGAATCTCCTCCTTCACGACCAAAGCCCACTTACAGTGCAGCGGTAATAGGACCTCCGGCAGAGGTTGAAGCGGAGGAGCTAGCATAGCTTGAGGACGAGCCAGTAGAAGTGGAGTCATTAAAGTGGATGGGGTTTCGGGTAGTGGACTGGAGCTCTCCTCTGCATTTAAGTCTCGCCTAGATAAACAGTGGGAGCTGGCAATCATTGTCAAACTCCTAGGGCGGCGGATTGACTATAAAATGTTGTATTCTCGTTTAAGAAAGCTGTGGAAACCTACAGGACCTATGAAAGTGGTGGACTTGGATAACTATTTTTATCTGGTTAATTTCATTGAAGAAGAAGATTTTCACCACGCACTCACACATGGTCCTTGGGTCATTCTTGGACACATTCCGGCCGTTCAAAAATGACACCCTCAGTTTTGTCCATCGCACGACAAAACCTCCAGGGTAGTTGTATGGATTTGCTTTCTAGAACTGTCTGTGTCCCGCTACCATCCCATGATCCTTATGGCTCTGGGTAACCTTGTTGGGCATACGGTCAAGATAGATGGCATCACAAGGCTGGCAACGCGCAGTAAATTCGCCCAAGTTACGATTGATATCGATATCAGTCTTCCTCTTTACTAACGGGTAGAACTAGATGGAGAAAAGGTTGAGGTGGCTTATGAGGGAGTTCCACCGATCTGTTACTAGTGTGGTCTTGTAGGTCACGATTCAGCCACCTGCATCTTACGGTCCACCACTCACCAGGAACAACAACAAGATTCTAACTACACTGAACATACTGGGCAGATACCCGAAGAATAGTGTCCAACACCCAGGAAGACTCTGCCAAAAAATCCCTCAACAGCAGCCTATGGACCATGGATTCCATGGATTCAGGTCCAAAGGAGCACGTGGCTTCCAAAAGACAAGGGCATTGAACGACGAGCGGGCTCCATCATTGCCAATACAACTAGGGCCAGTGGCTCTCGGTACTTGGTACTAACTAACAATAATATACAGGACACAAATCATGATAATCCTCCAATTGGGGGGGGGGGATTAACCCCAGATATTTGACACGAACCACCACACTACTTCAGGCAATCAAGTAATGGCAAGTCAGAGAGATCATTATGGTCAGGGGCCTGCACTAAAAGGACCCAACGCTCAAACCCAGCTTACGAAAAACAAAGCATTGACACTTAAGGCTGGTTCAGACAAAAGGGAGCAACGCCAATCACAAACTATCAGACGTATTAATTCTGACCCTACCCTAAGGGTGCAGCCCATGCAACGTAACCATGAACCTTATACAGCAGTCACAATTTTGTCCCACAAAGAGGTAGTATGCTCTGAACCAGCACTCCTTCCTCAACATGCAGAAGCTATGGAATGCTGTGAGAAGAGTGAAGATTCGGCAGGGCTCGGGATCTCCTCTCTTCCTGAATGCAATGCAGCCCCTACGCTACCTCCTTCCAAAGCGCCAGATCCCAAAGAAAGGGAGGACGCAGAGCATGGGGATCTCAATATATCAGCTGTCACGTTACTTCCGACTACAGAATATAGCGAAACTGACGACCTTGTTGGACTCAAAGGGAGCGCCCAGTGTTAACAGCATTCCCATCCACATGTTTGTTTATTTTTTTATGACTATTCTCTTCTGGAATTGTCAAGGGGGCTGGAGGTGAGGAGTTTCAACCCATATTAAAGAACTACTTTTGGATGTATACTCCACCGATGGTGATCCTGGTTGAAACGAGAATTAGTGGTTTGCAAGCTAATACCATTATTAAAAATCTTGGTTTTGATTACTCTTTTCGTGTGAAAGCAAACGGCTTTATGGGTGGCATCTGGCTTATGTGGAGATCTACGCTGGAAGTGGCGATTTTGATCGCACATCGACAATTTATCCATGAAAATATTAAATTTGACAGCAACGACTTCCTCTTCACTATTGTATATGCCAGCCCGCAATATCCTCTTCAAAGGTATTTATGGGATGGACTCCAACACTTAGCGAGTCTTTCTCCAAGGGCATGGTTAGTTGGCGGTGACTTCAATGCCAAATTAGAGGCCGCCAACAAAAAGGGAGGCTCTAAACTTGCACCAGTCATCAACAAAGCGTTTTTGAATTGCGTTCAATCTTGTTGTTTGCATGACCTAGGATATATTGGATCCCAGTTCACTTGGAGGAGGGGAAATGTCAAAGCCAAACTGGATAGGTTTCTGTGCTCTTCCTCATGGCTGACTTCCTTCCCAGACACAATGGTTTCACACCTGCCGTTCCTTGGTTCAGATCATCGGCCCCTGTTGATTAAATTTAATATGGAACTAGCGCCGAATAGGGTCACTAGGCAATTTTGTTTTCAGTCGGCTTGGTTGGATAATGACCACTTCCATACTTTCATGGAGGAGCATTGGCGTCCTGACCTCCTTAATTTTTATCCCTCCCTCACCAATTTTGCGGACAAGATAAGAATGTGGACCTAAATTGACTTTGGTAACATTTTTCATTAGAAGAAATGCCTTCTGGCTCGGTTAGCAGGGATTCAGCGAGTGCTAGATCATGTCGACTCTGATTCTTTAATCTACTTGGAAAGGCAGCTTAGTGAGGATCTCATCCAATTATTGTGCAAAAAAGAGCTATTTTGGCATCAAAAATCACGTAGTATATGGCTAACTCAAGGAGACCACAACACCAAATACCATCACACGGTGGCTATAGCTAAGAGGAAGAGACTAAAGGTTAGGATGCTCAAAGATGACAATGGTATCATGTTAACGGATCCTTTGCTGCTTCGTGAACTAGTTAAAGCATATTTTCTAAAGCTCTTCATGGATGATAATAATACATTGGCCTCCACTACTATCCCTGATAATTTTACACGGAATTGGTTGCTCTTTGCTCCCCGATAGTACACGAGGAAATTAAACAAGCCATATTCGGGATGGATCCAAACAAAGCTCCTGGTATCGATAGCTTTAATGCTCTTTTCTTCCAAAAATAATCGCACGTAGTGGGTCCTTCGATCTCTACCTTTGTTAAAAAAATATTCAGGCACGAACACTGGGAGTTAAAGATGAATAAAACAATCCTGTGTTAATCCCGAAGGTCATATCTCCAGTTTCACTCTCTCATTTCCGATCAATTAGCCTTTGTTCGGTGTTATATAAGACTGTAACCAAGGTTGTAGTAAACCGTCTGAAACCTATCATTGCTTCTTTGGTAGCGCATAATCAATGCATCTTCGTGCCCGATCGTTTCGTTATAGAAAATATCATTATTGTACAGGAAGTTATCCACGGGATGAGGACGAAATAGGGAAAATCCGAAACTCTAGCAATCAAAGATGACCTTGAGAAAGCATATGATCGACTAAGGTGGGATTTCATCTTCGACACTTTAATACAGGTTGGTCTTCCAATGGATCTGATAAACCTAATTATGAAGTGTGTAACCTCAGTCTCCATGCAAGTATGCTGGAATGGTTCACTTTCTGATTCCTTCACTCCAACTAACGGAATCTGGCAAAGTGATCCGTTATCCCCATACCTTTTTGTTCTGTGTATGGAACAGTAGGGACATCTTATTAATGCTGCCGTAGATCAAAGATCTTGGAAACCGATTCGACTAAGTAGAGGAGGCCCGACTATTTCCCATCTGTTCTTTGCAGATGATCTCATATTATTTGTTGAGGCTTCCATGGACCAGACTCAGGTAATTTCCAAGGTTCTTGATACTTTTTTGCATGTCATTAGGCCATAGAGTTAGCACGAACAAGTCTAAAATGTACTTCTCAAGGAACATATCTTGACCGTGAGCTCGCACACTCAACACGAATTTGGGGTTCCAACTAACAACAAATCTTGGCAAGTATCTTGGAGTACCATTACTTCATGAACGATCAACACAACGAACATATCACTACATCCTTGACAAAACTCAGCAGAAACTCACAGGGTGGAGTGCTTGTTTTCTTTCAGTTGCCGGTCGTGTCACGCTAATGCAATCTGTACTTGCCTCACTCCCCATATATACTATGCAAATAGTTCGCTTATCTAGGCAGTTATGTGATGATCTCGACACAATTATTCGTGATTTCATATGGGG
This sequence comes from Erythroxylum shatona, assembly GCA_027568895.1. Taxonomy (NCBI): domain Eukaryota; kingdom Viridiplantae; phylum Streptophyta; class Magnoliopsida; order Malpighiales; family Erythroxylaceae; genus Erythroxylum; species Erythroxylum shatona. Next base: position 7,327,372 of record JAOSBK010000009.1, on the reverse strand, counting down.
TTCCAAAGGGGGTCAACATAAAATCAATCTTGTAAGTTGGGAGGCAGTGTGCAAACCAAAGAATCTAGGGGGCCTTGGCATTCGACGAATCCGATCCAACAATGATGCTTTACTCACTAAGTTGGGCTGGGATTTACTTTCACATCCCTCGGCTTTTTGGGTACAGATCCTTTGAGCTAAATATCATTTTGACTCCTTACATCTTCCAGCTATCCTAACGAGTAGAGGGCATCCTCGGTCTGGAGAGGTATTTCTACCACCTGAAAATTTTTTCTCGCAGGTATCAAGTGGCGCGTCGAAAATGGAACCTTGGTACGGTTTTTGCTTGATAATTGGGTAGATGATGTGGGCCCTTTGGCCCTGTTGGTTATTAATCCTATCCCGGAATGTATGTTGCAAGCAAAGGTGAGCGATTTTACAACTGCAGTTGGAGATTGGTGTTGGGAACAATTTCAGAATTTCTTATCGGCCGCAATATGTATGAACATTGCAAGTATCAAGGCTCTGCGACCTGAATTCGTGGATGACCAAGTAGTGTGGGCTCCAAACAAAAGTGGGCGCTTTTCCACAACATCTGCTTACGAGTTAATTGAAAACATTGGAGAAGAAGATGTTAGTAGGTTGTGGACGTTAATTTGGAAATGGTCTGGTTCGCAACGCATCCGATCTTTCTTATGGTTATTTGCCAAACGGAAATCTTGACTAATCAATAGCGTATATCGCCATTTTATTGCTGATGATAAATGTCAATATTGTGGTAATCCTGAATCTTGTTTGCATGCTATTAGAGATTGCCCTATAATACCACAATTCTGGTCTCTATTTGCCTCAGACTTGGATCTTAATCAGTTTTTTCGTCTTACTACTTCGAAGTGGTTGATTTCCAATCTACATTCTCATCTCGAGGTTTATGGCATAAGTTGGTCGATTATTTGGGGGGTTCCTTGTTGGTTCTTGTGGCTATAGAGAAATAAAAGTCTATTTGAACTAGACTTCTCCTCGCTAGTAGCCGGTAAGGCCATAGTCTTGGATTATGTGACTCAGATTATACACACAGGTGCAATTACTTCTCGAGCAGCCGGTGGTATTGCCACCAGTACTATCAGACACATAGGATGGGCCAAGTTGAATGAGGGATGGATCCGGTTGAACACGGATGGGGCGAAGCGAAAGCCATATGGGCTTGCTTCTGCTGGTGGTTTACTTTGGGATAGTTCTGGAGCATGGTTAGGAGGCTTTGTCCATCTTATTGGCCTCAGCACACCATTGGATGCCGAGTTATAGGGGGTATTTTCGAGGTTGACCATGGCTTGGAATATGGGCTATCGAAGATTAGAACTTGAAGTAGACTCCTTGGAAGTCATCAATATTCTCTCCTCGTCGAGTTCAAGAGCCCCTTATAATACTTCTCTGGTACAGGCAATCAAAACCCTGTTGAGGGTCGAGATTCAACATGTTGTTCGTGAAGGCAATCGATGAGCTGACTGGCTAGTTGTTAATGCGGAGTCTTTTGATTTAGGTGTTACTTATTTACAGTCCCCTCCTTCGGGATGTCTTTGTATCCTCTTAAAGGATATGTGTGGGGTTTTAACCCCAAAAGCTATTGTTTAGGCTGTCTTTTGCTTCATTATATATATATATATATATAATCGAAGCTTATGACCATAAACCATATGAGTTTGAGCTAAATATCATAAAGCATATCATAAGGATTTCAAATTTACACAAAATATGAAATATGGTTATGAGTTGTCAACATTAATTAACTAATATAACCTATTTTCCTAATTGTAAAGTTACTCAAATTCACTGTAGATGAAGAGATTAATGGATTCTATAAAGTAACATATAAAAAATCACTTCACTAACTATATCTAAATCTCCAATACTAAAGATAGGAAGGGAACTCGACTAGAAACAAAACTCGAGTAAAAATCATAACCAATTAACAATGTAGCAACATTTTTCTCTGAAAATCTAACAACATAACAAACACTTATTAGTAAATGAATTAGACATGAACAGTAGTGACCAGAGAAACTTCTTCGATGGAGATGTGTTATGACGGATAGCTACAAACTTATACGAGCTTTACAAATTGTGGTTGTATTATAAATGTGAATGGTACAGCCCCAAATAAAAGCCATGCATGTTGTTTAAGTGAAGTGATCGTAATCAAGTACTTTGTTAGCTATATCTGTAAAATATTAACAAAGATGAAAGCGACTAATGTATAAAGCTCTCTACTTTGCGCAACCTTTTATTTGTACTTTTATAAAAAAAATTGTTTATGTGACTAAAAATTATGACCTTATGGTCACAAAGGAATAACTTTATCCATTGTTCTAGCAAAGATAATATTTTAATTGAATATTATGATTTTCCAAGCTTTTGAACTAAATTGAAAATTATTAAAAAATTGGACATTAAATTATTTTTAAATTGATATTTTTAATTCATTATC
>JAOSBK010000009.1:7290217-7307614 GCA_027568895.1 Erythroxylum shatona | reverse complement strand
ATCAATAACAAAAGCATATTTCACCTATCTTAATCTCACATAACAATTTACATTCTTGAATTTTCTTTTTCTTTGCAGATGAATAATTCATCACAAATTTCTCATTTAATGTCAATTTATAATTCAAAATTTCAAGAAAATTTGGGGTCCAACAATATCTACTTAATTTAATTCACTTAAAAGGCCTTCTTTAGCTAATTGACTTATTAGATTTTGAACTATGTGATATAGTCTAACTGTTGGACCCTGAAATTTTCTTAGAAGATTAGAACTGATAAATGAGAAATTTTGGTGATTAGTTATGAGTAAAGAGCAAATGATGAAAATTCTTGACTTAGAAATGATAGATGAGGTTAAAGTAGTAAATGCGAAATGAGGATAGATTCATGTTTTTGCTTTGGTGCTTTTGGTAGATGAAAGGTTATGAAAATGGAAAAATTAAGGTGAAAGTTATAAGTAAAATGAAAGCAAAAATGAAGTGGAATGTGTGTAGTAAGTTGATGAAAGATATGTATATATATCTATGTTCTATTATTAGTATTCATGATTAATCATAGGTTATAATTTCTTTATGGATGATATTGATTTGAAATGGAGTTGAGAATAAGGAGTAAATAAAGTAGAAAAGGTGATCTTGGTATGAGTTGTGTTGAGGAAAGATTGTGAAATAAAATGAGTGTTTGATCGGGAAAATATTCACAGAGTATGCTTTAGTCTTCTAGTCACAACCTTTTCTCTAGTTATCCAAATAAGATGCTTCTTAATTTTTATTAAACTAGAAACATATGGCTACATTTCTTATGAAGACATCAAGTTTAAATTCGGCCTTTAAGAATCTTAAAATTTGTCATAAAGTTGAGAACTGGGTGCAGTACATTGGTGGAGGAATGTAAAGTTCATAATCTGACTTCAAGGAAAATCCTAGATTGATTTGGATAGATTGAGACAAAGTTTTCTTTTATAAAATTGTAGGCTTTTCTTTTATCTTTCCAACGGTATATAGTATGAGAATTTTGGACATTGGAGTTGAAAGTTATGATCTTTATAATTGGATATGTTCAGGAGTATAGATAGTATCGTCTGTGATGACGTCATATCGTCTGTAAAAATGTATCGTCTGCGATTACATCATATCATCTATGATGGCTGCATATTGTTTGTAAAAATGTATCATCTGTGATGACGTCATATCGTCTATCTTTGACCTTTTACTTCTTCTATGTTTGACCTTCGATATACTATAGTCCAGTCTATTTTTGACCCTTTAGATGATAAAATCTGTCTTTGAGACCTTTATAATAGTTGTAGATCTTGAAGTCCTATTTCAAACTATCTAAAGAACTCCTCAATCTAATATCTTTAGGGAAAGTTATAGCAACTTTCCTGATTCATCTGCTTTTTCCCATTCGTCTTCTTTTTCGTTTGGTTTCATCTATACCTATTGTCTGCTCCATTTTTAATCCTTTAGACGATAGAATTTGTATTCTAGGTCTTCATGAAAGTTGTAGACCTTGCAGTCTTCTTTCATACAATCTAAATAACACGTCAATATAATATATGTAAGGAAATTTATAGCAAATTTTCCAATTTGTCTACTTTTTCATTTGGTTTCATCTATACCTATTGTCTACTCCATTTCTGACCCCACAGAAAATAGAATCTATCTTTGAGATCTTCATGAACATTGTAGATCTTGACGTTATCTTTTAAACCATATAAAGAAAGCTTTAATATGATATCTTTAGGGAAAGTTATAGCAATTTTCCTGATTCATCTGCTTTTTCCCATTCATTTAGTTTCATCTGTACCTATCATCTGCTCCATTTTTGACCCTTGAAAAAATATAATCTATCTTTGAGGTATCTATAAAAGTTGTAGATCTTGAAGTTCTCTTTCAAATCATATAAATAACGCCTTAATCTGATGTCTGTAGAGAAAGTTATAGTAATTTTACCGATTTATTTTTTTTCCCATTCGTTTACTTTTTCATTTGGTTTCGTCTGTACCTATAGTCTGCTCCATTTTTTACCCTTCAGATGATAGAATCTGTCTTGAGATCTTCATGAAATTGTAGATCGTGAAGTCCTTTTTCAAACTATCTAAAGAATACCCTAATCTGATATCTGTAGGAAAAGTTATGGTAATTTTCCAAATTTGTCTGCTTTTTCAATTCGTCTGCTTTTTCTTTTAGTTTCAGCTGATCCTATCGTCTGGTCCATTTTTGACCCTTCAGATGACAAAATCTAACCTCAGGGTCTTCTTGAAATTGTATATCTCAAAGTCCTCTTTGAAATCGTCATATGATGATCTTAATCTGACATCTATAGAGAGAGTTATGTCATTTGTCCCGAGACAGGTTTAATATGATTGAGGAAAAAACTTTGTTTGATTCTTTCGGCCATAATATTATTATCCGACCTCCAAATGAAGTGATTCTTAAATCAATAGTTTCTTAACACATTTTTCTATCCCTCCATAGAATTTGATAGCATTTGGTATTGATTTGAAAAAGATCAATTTAATCAAGGTAAGGGTATCGATTGAAAGAGTATGAATTGGATGTTTACTAGACATACTTTGGTATTTTGAATATAGCTGGATCTATAGGATTCCAAATGAGATGGTTCTTATTTCAAGATAAATAGAGACGTGGAGCTACAAATGGTATCAAGAAATTGAAATTTAATTCAATCTCTAAGATTTTCAAATTCTGGATGAAAGTTGGGTATAGTGTACTGTTTTAGTCTAACAACAGTCTGAAATGTTTGGGCCCTAATTTTCAGATTTCTGAACCAAATGGATTGATTTTGGTGTCATTAGAAACTTAAGACAAGGGAGAACATTTTTCTAAAAGAAAAAGCTATGTTAGAATGTTCAAGGGTGTTGTTGGCAAGACACTTAAGCATAAAAAGACTTAAGGCATAAATGGAAGGGCAAATGGGCGTTAAGGATATAATTGGAACAAGAAGTGTTGTCTTGTATTTTAAGAAGAGAGGAGAACGAAAATTGAAGAGAGAAAGAGAGAGTGTCATGAAGAAGAGAGAGAAATATGAAGAGAAGAAAAGAAGGAGAGAAAGAAGAGAAACAAGCTAGGGTTTAATTTTTCTTAGTCTTCAAGAGAGATTTTGGAGCTGTTCAAGAAGAGAAAAAGGTAGAGGAAGAGAAGAACTTCCCTTTGAGCTAAAGATCCTTGAAGAATAAAGGTAAGATCATTTTGAAATTTTTGGATTTTTGAAAGGATTTTAGTTTATAGAGTTTAGAAAATGTTTGGGTTTAAGGATTCTAGAATAAATTTTAGTGATTTTGCATTTTGAGATTTTCTATTGGATTCTTATTTAATGAGACTTGGTTTGTTTTAGGGAACCAAGAAAATTCTACCCAAGAGCAAGGAGAAAGACAACTTTGACTTAGATTTTTGCAAGCAAATTAGGTGGGTAATATAGTTATGGTTATTGTGTAAATGGGCATTTTGCCTATGTGTGTATATATGCAAGAATTGCTAAATTGTGAATTACTATGATGTGTTTTATGTTATGCGTTGAAAGATGTATGACATTTTGATATAATTGAATTCTGATTTTGATCATGTTATGCCTTGATATTTGTCATGGCATTTTGTATAAATGAAAAGAAAGGAAAGAGCATGAAAAGTATGAAAAATTTTCATAAAATGATTTGAGCATGATTATGTGTTTCTGTTTGGGCGAGAGTAGAACCATTATGTTCGTCACGTGCACGTTGACAAGGGCCTTCTCCTGACTGCCTGCTTGTGGCATATGAGCTCCGAAATTGGACTCATTTTGTTTATGGGGTAAACTTCGGTTTCTCCATTTTGTTTCCATGGAACCCTCGAGCCAATTTTTTATGCATTGCATAATTGAACTGTCAAGTATGATACATGTTTGAGTGTTATGTTTTGATGGATGAGTCTTCATGATATGTTTTATGTGATGACATTCAATTTATGAAATTTTTAAGCTTGAAGTGTGGGTGATAGAATTGCTAGATTAAATGGGATATATATATATATACTTTGGTATTTTTATATATATGTGTGTGTGCCTGAATTGTATAGCTCGTTGCCAATGGCTATAAATATATTAGCTACTGAGCTGTGAAGCTCACCCCACTACTCCCTCATCACGTGCAGAAAGAGATGGATAGCAATCCTTGCAGGACATCGGAACTCCAAGATAGTTAGATACTTTTGTAATTAAGATAGTTCAGGAACTTTTTGTATTTTAGAATCATATCAAGCATAAGCATTCAATTTTATCATATGTATTTTTGTATTTTGTATCTTGTAATAAGCCAAAGGGGTGGTTTTTGAAATGTAAAGATATTTTGAAAACAAGCTTTGTGTTATGTGATGGGCCCAAGTGATTACTGAAACTCTAATGTGTTTAATAATGTTATATAAGAGATAAAGTGATCCAAGCAAGATTTGATGATATATTAAATATCTTCGAAAAGTTGAGAAGAATAGTAGAATACTTGAAGAAAAAATGTGTAAAGCGTATGAGTAATGAAAATAAAGAAAAATTTGAGGAATTATACTGATATTAATTATATTGTATGGATTTGGAGATTCTATAGTATGCAATGATGTTATATAAGAGATTTTGATAAAATCCAATGCAGTAGGATAAAGTGATTTCATATGTATGGAGACAACTAAAGTCCTATAAGTTGATTATTCGATACATGATTTAGAGCTACTATAGTAGTGATTTCTTTGAAAATTTAGAGACAGTATATGTATAGGAACCTCTTGGATATATATATATATATATATATATATATATATATACACTTTTACAGATCATAAAAGTTTGAGGAAATTATTGAGTTGAGAAAAATTGAATACGAGACTGAGACAATGGATATAAGTATTGAAAGGGTATGATGGTACAAATGAGTATTTCCAAGTAAAGTTAGTGTTATATCTGATACATTAAGCATAAATTTGATATTGAGGTTATCAGATCTAGTGCCAAAAGAAGCATAGAATGTGAAGTTGAATTTTAAGCAAATCAAAGTACTAATTGCTATGGAATCGGAGATCAGTATCACATGGAAGGATTAACCAAGCCCAAATTGAGGATTCAGAAATTGTGAATCTGATATAGAGATTGAAAATATATTTGAATTTTTGGGTTCGAATAGAAAGAATGACGCATTGTGATTGAAATAAGAAGTATACGAACCAATAAAGATGATTGAACAAAGAGACTGTTAGAGGGGCATAAATAACAACCTATGACATACATCCTAGTAGGAATACATCGAGATAGTGTTTGAACGCGAAGGAGGTAGAAGTAAAAGATGAAATGTTTCTGAGAGTATCACCTTTTCAAGGTGTGTTTAGATTGAGTGCAAAATGTGCTCAGGTTAGGATAAAGAATAAACTAAGCTTGAATTGTATTGGTCTAAACAAAGATATTAAGAACCGAACCATTGACTTATGAGTTAGTTTTACCAACAAGGATGTCTTCAGTTTGTAAAATGATATATGTGAATATGTTAAGAGATATCAATATGATCTGGTATTGGTGTTATCGACACAGGAAGTGGGAAAATTGTGAGTAATCTGAAACATAATAGGGAACTCGTTAAGAAAGTGAATGATTAAATAAGTGATTGAAAGATCGAGTGCGTCTTTTTGACTATGATCGTTTGGAATAAATTATTCGAGTAAAGGAGTTACTTAGGAGACTGAGGAAAACATGAGACCGCATTACCTCCAATCTTTTGATCAACTAGGTAAGAATTTCAAGAACGAAATTCTTTAAGAGGGAGAATTGTTGGACCTAAACATTTCTTAGAAGTTAGAACTATTGAATGAGAAATTTTGGTGATTAGTCATGAGTAAAATAAATAAATGAATGAAAATCCTTGAACCAAGAAATGATAGACAAGATTAAAGTAGTAAATGAGAAATGTGGATAGGTCTATGTTTTACTTTGGTGTTTCTGGTGGATAAGAGATTTTGAAATGGGAAGAATTAAGGTGAAAGTTAGAAGTACAATGAAAGAAAAAATGATGTTGAATATGCATACTAAGTTGATGAAGGATTTATATATATGTGTGTGTATGTTCTGTTATTAGTGTTCATGATTAATCATGGACTATATTTTCTTATGGATGATATTGATTTGAAATGGAGTTAAGAATGAGGAGTAAATGAAGTAGAAAAGTTAATCTGGAAAATGTTCACGGAGTATACTTCAGTCTTTCAGCCACAACTTTTTCTCTAGTTATCCAAATGAGATGATTCTTAATTTGGATTAAACTAGAAATATATGGCTACATTTCTTATGAAGACATTGAATTTAAATTCTGTCTTTAAGAATCTTAAAATTTGTCATGAAGTTGAGAATTGGGTGAAGTACATTGGATAAATGTAAATTTGTATTCTGAATTCGAGGGCTATTCTAAATCGATCTAGGCTAGATTAGAGAAAGTTGTCTTTCGGAAAGTTGTAGATCTTTCTTTTATCTTTCCAACGATATATAGTATGGAATTTCTGGACTTCTAGGCTGAAAGTTATGGTCCTTGTAAAGGAAGATATATCTTTTGTCTTTTCGCTTCTTCTATGTTTTGTATCTTCTATGTTTTGCTTCTTTTATGTTTTGCTTCTTCTGCCTTTTGCTTCTTCTGTGATGACGTCATCTTCTTCTATGTTTCTTCTGTGATGATATCATCTTCTTTTATATTTTGCTTCTTCTGTCTTTTGTTTCTTCTGTGATGACGTCATCTTCTTCTGTGTTTTGCTTCTTCTATGTTTTGCTTCTTCTGTGTTTTGCTTCTTCTGTGATAACGTCATCTTCTTCTGTGTTTTGCTTCTTCTACCTTTTTGTTTCTTTTGTGATGACGTCATCTTCTTCTATATTTTGCTTCTATTTTTTTTTTCGCCTAACCTATCTTCTATTGAATTTTTGACCATTCAGAAGATAGAATCTATCTTCAAGGTCTTCATGAAAGTTATAGATCCTGAAGTTCTCTTTTTAACCATATAAAGCACACCTTAATTCTATATTTTTAGGGAAAGTTATAGAAATTTTTCCACTTCTTCTGTCTTTTTCCATTAGTCTACTTTTCTTCTATACCTATCTTCTATTCCATTTTTGACCCTTCAAAAGATAGAATCTATGTTCAAGGTCTTCATGAAAGTTGTATATATTGAATTTCTCTTTCGAACCATATAAATAACACCTTAATCCAACATATTTAGTGAAAGTTATAGAAATTTTCCCACTTCTTCTATCTTTTTCCATTATTCTGCTTTTCGTCTGTACCTATTTTCTGTTCATTTTTTACCCTTCAGAGGATAGAATCAGTCATCAAGGTCTTCATGAAAGTTGTATACCTTGATGTTTTCTTTCGAACCATATAAAGAAACCTTAATCCGATATCTGTAGGGAAAGTTATAGCAATTTTTCCACTTCTTCTGTCTTTTTCCATTAGTCTACTTTTCATCTATACCTATCTTCTATTCTATTTTTGACCCTTTATAAGATAGAATCTATCTTCTAATCTGCATGAAAGTTGTATATCTTGAAGTTATCTTTCTAACAATGTAAAGAAAACTTTAATCCGATATCTTTAGGGAAAGTTATAGCAATTTTTCCACTTCTTCTATCTTTTTCCATTAGTCTGCTTTTCATCTATACCTATCTTCTATTTCATTTTTGACCATTAAAAAGATAGAATCTATCTTAAAGGTCTTCATAAACGTTTTATATCATAAAGTTCTCTTTTAAACCATGTAAAGAACATCTTAATCTGATATCTCTAGGGAAAGTTATAGCAAATTTTCCACTTCTTTTATCTTTTTCCATTAGTCTGCTTTTTCAATTGGCTTCTTCTATACCTATCTTCTGTTCCTTTTTTGACCCTTCAGAAGATATAATCTATCTTTGAGGTCTTCATGAAAGTTGTATATCTTGAAGTTCTATTTTGAACCATTTAAAGAACACCTAAATCTGATATCTGTATGGAAAGTTATAGTAATTTTCCCACTTCTTCTATCTTTTTCCATTCTTCTGCTTTTTCATTTGGTTCCGTCTAATCCTATTATCTGGTCCATTTTGACCCTTTAGATGATAAAGTCTGACCGCAAGGTCTGCTTCAGAGTTTTAGATCTTAAATTTCTCTTTGAAATCGTCCTAAGATAATCTTAATCTAACATCTCTAGTGAAAGTTGTGCCATTTGTCCCGAGACAAGTTTGATATGATTGAGGACCAAATCTTGTTTGACTCTTTCGGGCCTAATTTTGTTATCCGACCTCCAAATGAAGTGATTCTTAAACCCTTAGATTCCTAACACTTTTGTTTTTTCATCTCCATTGAAGGTCATAGCTTTTGGTGCTGATTTCAAAGGGTTGGATTGAACCAAATTAAGGGTATCAATTGGAAGAGTAGGAATTGGATATTTTACTGAACATGCTTCATTGTTTTGATGATTTCTAGACTGGTAGAGCTCCAAATAAGATGATTCTGATTTCAAGATAAACTAGAGACATGGAGCTATAAATGGTATGAAAAAGTTGAAATCTATTTCAGTCTCTAGGATTTCCAAATTCTGGATGGAAGTTGGGTATAGTGTACTATTTTAGTTTAACAACAGTCTAAAATGTTTGAGCCCTAACTTTCAGATTTCTGAACCGAATGGATTGATTTTTGGTGTCATTGGAAACTTAAGACAAAGGAGAACACTTTTCTAGAAGAAGGAGTTATGTCAGAATATTCAAGGGTGCTTTTGGCAAGACACTTAAGTATAAGAGACCTAAGACATAAAAGGAAGGGTAAGGTGGACTTTTATCAATCATTAAGGGTAAAATGGGAAGAAAGAAATGTTGTTTCCTTCCTTAAGAGGGGGAAAAACAAAAATGGGAGAGAAGGAAGTGAAATAACCAAACCAAAGAGAAGGAGAGAAAGAAGAGAAAATAAGCTAGGATTCCATCTTTTCTTGGTCTTCAAAAGAGAGTTTGGAGTTGTTCAAGAAAGGAGAAAGGAAGAGGAAGAGAAGAACTTCCCTTTGAGTTAAAGATCCCTTCATTTGGTGAAGAAAAAAGGTAAGATCATTTTAAATCCTTTGGATTTTTAGAAGGATTTTAGTTTATGGAGTTTAAAAAAAGCTTGGGTTTAAGTATTCTAGAACCAATTTTAATGATTGTGTTTTGAGGAATTTTCAATTGAAAATCCTATTGAGTGAGATTTTTGTTATTGTATAAAAGGATCAAAAGAGGCAAGAGGAACAAGAGAAGAGGCATGTTTGAGCAAGGCTATAAGCAAGGAAATCAAGGTGAGTACATGTTTATAATAGAGTAAATAAGCCACATACTGTTTTCTTTAAACCGAAGAAGTTTAATGTTTCCAATTGCATCATAAGTGTTGCATCTTTTGCTTTTGTATGATTTGTGAAATATGCTATATATTTGTTACATGAACTGGGCAATGGTTTATAAAGAGATTTTTCAAGTGATTTCTGAAAAGAATAGCAAGTTTATGAAATCAAGTTTTAAAAGCACATATGAAATAGTGTATGCTCATGAAACTCAAGTTTTCAAGAAGTGCCAATTTGGGGCAACACAAGTTTACAAGTCATGTTATATGTGTTATATGGGTTTATGGTGATCCCTCAAGAAATGTCACGTGCACGTTGACCCAAGTTTAAGACTTCTCCCGCCTGCCCGTTAGTGGCATGGAGTTCCTTCATAGACTCCCATAAGTTCACGATTACGCAAGACCATTGCGTGAGATTGCGTTAGTACGTTTCGTTCACGGCTACATAGGACTCTTATGGAAAATATGTAGTACATTCTGTTTTGGATCCACCCAAACCATTTGATATGCTTATGTACTCATGTTATGTTAATAAGTTTGATATATTCATATTTTGCAACTTGTGAATTTTGGTTGAAAGCCTAAGAAACATGTGTTTTAAGAACCATATGAAATTTTTCTATGACAAGTGAATGTTTTCAATAGTTTTTGCTTATTTTTTTTCATTATAAACTGTTACCCACGAGCTGTCAAGCTCACCCCCCTTTCTGTCCCCTCTTCAGGTGATAGTTAAGAGATCAAGTGATGAAGAGTCAAAGAGAACTTTCGCAAATTTGTTATTTGTATTTTGTAATAAGCCAATAGTGTGGCTTTTGATATGTAAATAAAGTTTTTCAAACTCTATTCCTTAAGTAACGAAATGATATATTGAAGTAGTCCGGTTATGTATTGTTCATTTTTGACTTCCTCATAATTTGGTTGAGTTAAAGTAAAAGTTTGTTTGATGTTTGATTATCGTGGGCGCGCCACTCTTGTGGGATGATGCCTAATAAGGGTTCATGGAAATAACTCTACAGGATAATATGCTTAAGTCTTATGATTTTCCCTAAGGGTTGGGTTTAACAAACGGGACCCAACAATTGTATCTAATGTCACCAGTTAAAAAGAGCTTAAAGCTCAGACATCTGTGGAAAGAGCTTAAGGCTCAACGTGTACAATGAACCCTGTATTCCCAATGGGTAAGAGACAGTATGAAAGAGCCCGGTATCTACAACAGATATGGGACAGTGAAAAAGGCACATGTCACAACAAAGTAACAAATGAATATGTCTCATAAACATTGCTTTCTCATATGAAATGAATAAATTGAATGCTGCACTGTTGTGAGAACTTTTCTTGAATGAATCTTTGATAAATTATTGATGATTGTGTTCTGCAAAATTGCAATGAAATGATGAATTGTTTAGACTATGTGATTCAAATATGACAACTGTGAACAAAATGTTTCGTGATATGACTCGATGATAATCAAGTTGATGTGAATTATATCATAATATGAAATGTTGTACTGTATAATAAGAGTGAACTATCAAGGATGGTTACTCTACTGAGTTTGTAAAACTTACCAAAATTGTAACGTTGACAACTTTAGGTTTGAGAGAGAGCGATGACTTAGTTATCAAGACTGCATTTTGGTACAAGTTATGCCTTAAAGGTTGGTCAGCTGGGGACTGAAGATTAGTTTTTTGTTTTTGGTTTATTTCCTCATTTATGTAGCATACATTGTAAACTGAACTATAAGCTTCAATAGGCTGACAACGTATACATATGAATGATGGATCTAATGATACATTGTAAATTATGGTTTATGAAATGCAATGAGGAAATTATTGGACTTTAGATTATGTGTTATTTTTCATTTTACTTACGATGCCATGGAGTAAAGTGAAGGTTACATAGTTCACACGCCACTTCTGTCAGGCATATGCACGTGTGATCGTAGGGTGCACGTGCATGTGTCAGATGGGATGGAGTATTATACAAAATGTTAAAGAGGTTTATAATAGAGAATTCCATTAGGTAATTCCTACCTAAATCACATGGGATTTTTCTTTCAAAAATCATGTGTCCAACAATATAGGAAGAGACTGATAAAATAGATTATATTCTATATGGATTAGCTATTAGATCAATCATGTATATTGATGCTAGGTAGAAGATCAAATGTTTCTTATACTTTGAGCATAACAAGCATGTTTTAAACCAATCTTGATGGTGGTTGTTGAAACATTTTGAAAAATATATTAACGTACTTGAGAAGAACTAAAGATGTTTTCTTGATCAGTGGAAGAGTTGAATTAAGAGTTTAAGATTATTCAAATATTAGTTTTCAGGTTGATCACAATGATAGCATATCACAGTCTACGTACTCCAAATGGTGGTGCAATAAGTTAGAAAAAATATAAACAACCAATAATTGTTGATTTTACAACATATGTAGAGTATGTATATATATAATATTCAATACATAAGCGACTGACTTTAGGGCAAATAAAAGATTGTTAGTTTATGTCTTTACAGTTTATTAGTTGGTTGCAATTTTAAGATAATTACTATATAATTAAAATTACATTGAGATCATAATTATGAAATCCAAGTTGCATGTAGGTATTATTCCTAAGTTGTTACTAACTATAGTTTCATTAAGATGTGAAATTGATGGAATGACAAAACTATCAGATCTTATGTTTCTTTCTTTCAAAGCAAATAACTGATCTTATAAATTAAAGTACAGAGAAATTTAAACAAAATGTGTGAGTTCTTATTAACTTCACTAAACTGGTCCGATTATGAAGATTCTAAATGAAATATTACTTGTTTGTCTATAAATATCATTATTATGATAATTATATATTTGATTCTTAGATTTGAAATTATTAAAGCATTTTACATGAGAATTACTACGTTTTGATGTTACTTATGACTTATCCTATATAAAGTAGCTCACATAGTAGTATTTGGATATAGTATGAATTGTATAGATATACTTAAGAAAGTCAAAAAAAGGATTTCTCATCCTAAAATAATTAAAGAGAATATTATGTCATTTTTTATTAATAATGATTTGTGAATTTTTTGTTAGAGTAAATTGAAATTTGAAATCTTTATTTTTAAGTCTCAATAAAAATCAGTTAGTAATTAACAAGAATAAGCATGGTTCAATTTAAATAGAGTAGGGGTTATGCCCAATTAGAATATTGAAAAATGAGATGATTAATTTATATGTTATACCCATGCATAAATAGGTTAATTTAAACCACTTTGACATTTCTGATATTTAGGTGGTCTTTTTTATCTATGATTATAAATTGTTTAATTGGAGAATTAATAATAAATTAAAAGGTTTTAATTTATAAAATTTTAATTATAAATTATAATCATTATCAATATTTTAGAAAACCGATGAATAATAGCAAATTAATTAAGATTCAGTAAGACGTAGATATAAAGTTTAAGCAATTTTAAGAATTAAATATAAGATATTTAATTTTATTAATAATATATTATAATTATAATTAGAACTAAATTTCAATTATAGTTTAAAATTTAATTTTAATTAAACTTAAAAAGAAACCTTATTCTTTTTTATAGAAAGGGAAGATATACTGAAAGAGTTAACTATCTTGTTAATGCTTCTTAATAATTTGAATTTTTAATTATGTGAATACTGCACAGTTGTGATTGATAATTTAGTCAGAGAAAGTTTTAATTTCCTAATGTTTATTTTAAATTATTTTATCAAAATATCTTTTTAAAAATTAAAAATAATTTAATTCCCGTTGAATTCCCATCATCCGTGACAGCTGCTGCTGTTATCTGATTCTGTAGATTCCCTCGTTCTTCATGAAAATCTTCGAGATCTGTCCTCGACATTGAAATATACATAAAGACAGTGTCGACTTTCCAATAAAATTCACGTTGTCGTGTCTCATAAAGCGGTAGTCAAACCAAATCCGAGCATCAATCCTGATGGGACAATGCAATCACTCTTTGCTGCTTACATCTCCTCTGCACTACGATAGAGCTTAGATTTTATCTTTACCTTTACCATATGAGCAAACAGCCAAACCAATAGATGCAGTTACTTAAACCAGTAACGTCAACAGCCTATCGATGTTTGCTGATATCTGGCTATTGCTACTTTTTTCAGTGTCTTCATTGCAAAAATGGCCTGCACGATCCGCAACAGTGGTGCACAGGAACAGCAAGAGTAACAGATTGTACAGCATGCTCATGTTTTGCTTTGTAGTTCAACTGACGCTCAATCAGTGCAGGCCTTCCCACTTACAGCAGTATGTGCGCAAGTGATAAGGTGCTGCCACTACTGACCCTTCATGATTGATTTGGTTGGTTACCACCATATAGCATATTTGTTGCTTATCTGTGTTAAATCAGTGTTGGTTTCATTGAGATAAATGATTAGCCTGTGAATCATTAAGTCAATTAGGACCAATAACGGCTTTAGTTATCTTTTCTTTTGGTCGTTATCAAACAAACAGGAGGTTAGTGGGTTAAAAGCCTGATAACGCCTTTAAGTCAGTTGGGATTCGAGTCATTTATCACCAGACAACCACATTGAATTATTAGGTGTTTGTCCAATGATCTACTCGATAAAGGGAATCTACTCCTTTTCAAAATCTACTTGGCTATAGATTGTTTATTGCAAATCTTTATGATAGATTTGTTTCACATAATAATAAATTGAATTACTGTACCATCGTTGAACCATGTACATTTTGGCGGTCATCAGCAACTTTCTTTGCCAAACTAAGCCTTTAAACATCACTCTTGTAGAAGGTTTTAAATTGCGGACTGCTGAGTTATATTGCGATTGCAACAAATTACGATAAATCACGATAATGGTTTGGATCTAACCGCAATGTTGCTGCCACAATTATAATTTACGGCAATTTAAAGCCATGCTCTGGCAGCTAAAGTAAGAAAACAGGATTTGCAGGGCGAATTTCATTATGCTTATCCTACCACTTTCTGATTTATCCTTAGGATGGAACTTTCTAAGCCAGATTTATGCTAATCCTGTTTCACCCTGGAATAGAATGTCATAATACATCAGTTAATCAACCAATACTCAGCATAGGGTAATATGCGTATCTCAAATACCTTCTGAAAAAAGATTACCCAAAGAAAAGCATTTCATTCACTCTTCTCCTTCCCGCTACAGAGAAATGAGAATTATTTAGGACATGAGATACAGGGTCTATGGATAAACTATTGCCATTCAAGTACCAAGTAAGGAAGGATTGGAATGAAGAGGCAAGAAGAAAGGGTACAACTCATATCTGACATAACAATTGTTGTATAGAGTCGTACAGCCCTTCCTGTTGTTGCAGAAGTTGGCGAAATTGCCCACTACAATGAGCACAGTCTATTGGAGGCAAGGCTCCTGTGCAATGCACCAAAGCATAAAGTGTTTGTTTATGTCTTACAATTAATCGTTTTAGTTGTAGTTTAGTGACAAATTATTTAAAGATATTATTTATCTTTTATGTATTTAGATATATATGATAAAGTCCATGAAATAATTGTACATTGCGAATGAAATTATAATGAGATTATAATATGAGATTTATATTGAATTTATTTATTATTCCTAAATTTGTTTTTAACCATTGTTCTATTAAGATTAGACATTAATAGAACATAAAATGATTAGCCCACATTTTGTTTTTTCCTTAAGTAGAAAGTAGTCGATCTTATATTCTAAAGTGTGGAGATACTTAAATAAATGTGTAAGTGTTTGTTAGAGAACAAACTCACCTCACAGACCCAATGTGAGAAATTTATTTGGAACATTACTTATATGTCGATGAAATTCTCGTTGGGATGATTATATAAGTGATCCTTTGATTTGAAGTCACCAAAGTTATCTTGTATAGGGATTGGTATATTTTGATACTACTTATTACCTATTTAATCATGAGATATTTAATTAGTAGTCATTGGATGTAGCATGAACTATATGGAGGTAGTTTAGAGATCAAAATATGATTTATCACCCTAAAGTAATTAGGGAGAATACTCAGTTATACTTAATTAGTATTAATTAAAGAAATCTTTGACCAAGATGAAATGATACTTTGTAAATAATATACAAATGTTATTAATTAATTCGATAGCTAATAACGGAGAACTGATATGATTAGACTTAAGATATAGTAGACATTAATTCCATACTTTATGTCTAATTGAAAAATTGTATGATGAAATGATTGAATTATATGAAAAATCATGCACAGAAAAGTTAGTCAAAACTACTTTGACATTTGTAAACATTTGAGTGGTCATGATGATTTGCTAGATGTCAATCTTGATTTATAATTATAAATTGTTTAATTGGAGAATTGTAGATAAATTAAAAGGGTTTTAATTTATCTAATTCTAATTCTGAATTAGAATTAAAATTTATAATCATTGCTAATATATTTGGGAACCTAATGAGTCTTACATATAAAATGGGTTGAAAAGAGCAAAGTTAATTTAATCAAGTTGGATTTGATTGTAAAGTTTGAGAAACTTTATGATTAAATATGAGATATTTAATAAATAAAGATCAATATGAGATATTGAATCTTATTTTGGTATAACTAGAATTTATTCTAATTAAAGTTTTTATTTTCAATTAAATTACTAAAACGACAAAAGTTCATTAAAAATTGGCTTAAGCTTTATATATTTAACACTTCTTGCTTAAGCCTCTCTATAAGAGTTATAAAGTTCTCTCAACTTGTTCTGTGGATACCATTAGAGACCGGATACTTATGCAGCTATGGTAGTTGAGACAAATCAGTTTTGGAAATGGTTCAAGGGATACTACAAAATAAAGATCAAGCTTCAGAATAAGATAGATCAAGCTTCAGAATATGGTACGAATTAAGTTTCCACTTTATTATGATTTGTGTTAATCATTTTATAGAATTAAAGAGATCTTAATTTTTAGGAAACTAAAATACGAAAAAGTTTCATAATTATTTTACTACAGTCAGGATCAGATCTCGACCCGATTTTTCAACAATGGTATTAAAGCTACCTTTAATTTTATGATTTGATTCAGTTGTTTGGTTGTTATTAATAAAAATTTGGAGTTGAAAAACAAATAAGATATGATCCTTGAAGGAACTGCTCCTCATTCTTTAGCTATCTTGTGATTTCTATTTCACGATGTGTTTTTGTTTTCTGGAAAATAATAGTTGTTTTTGCGTTTTATGTTTGTACATGAAAAGTTCAATCGAAAACCCAGAACGTGGAGAAACCAAATGGGTGTTGGTTTTGTTGTTATTTATACTCTGGAAAAACTACCCATATGCATATTTGGTTGTTTTTGGCAGCTATTAGGCAACTGATTTCCTGACTGGTTGTTTTAAGTCTTAGAGAAGGCTTGACAGTTGCGTTTTATGTTGGTGAATAAGTCACCGGCTGATGGTTGGGAGAAGCTTGGATCCTATGTGAGTAGGTAGAGTCTAAATTCATCATCTCTAAAGAATCAAGACTAATATCTCTTCTGTTCTATTGAAAGTAAGACTTGGGTTTGAAATTCCTCAACCGAAATCTGGAAACACTACCTCCATATTGGAATCCTTTTCTCCTTGATTTAAAAACATAATTTGGTTTGATTTATGGTTTTGGTTGGGTATTGGGTTTTGCCTACGTTTTGGAGCTGTCTTTGTGTTTATGCATTCATAGAAACATAAACTTAGAAAGTTAGAAACCCAAGTTCTGTAAAACACAAAACCCCATAGTTAAATCCTTCTCTGCTTGTTATGTTTTTTGTTTTTAATTGAGCATTAAATCAATTTTCATAACATGGGTTTTCGAAACCTATAAGCATGCTTCATGTGTGACTATTGAGTACTTTCTCTTATCCAAAATAAGTATCATTTTAGAGAAATGCACACTTATTAAGAAAGCTAGTAAAATGTTTGATATACCCTTATTAATTACATGTTAAATTGCGTTGAAAATGTAATCTGTATAATTAGGATGTGAGAGAAATTAAAGGGTAATTTTGGAAATAAAATTATAAACATGCAT
>JAOSBK010000009.1:7274660-7288166 GCA_027568895.1 Erythroxylum shatona | reverse complement strand
GTGGCACACCATGGAACAATTTGTAAGTAAATTTTTGGGATGTTATGAGAATAAAGATGAATTGATAATGTCTATTAAGGGTCCAATGAAAAAGAAAAGAAAAAAAAATTAATAGCTATTGGGGTTTAATGCAATAACCCTTCACGATGATGTGCATGCTCAAGTTAATTATGATGGTTTTCGCAAGAGTTGGGTTCCGAAAACGGGATCCAACAGGGTCTCTAATGGAGAGATGGAAAAAGCCAATGCACAATCATGAAAAAAGCTTTTCCAAGTCAGGATTTTTTGTGTTGTTGATGATTTGGAGCAATTTTTGGAACAAAAACACATAAAATGCCTTAAAAGACTACAAGGCTTAAGAGTATAAAAGGAAGAGAAAAACACAAAAAAAAGGTTGGGAAACTCCAAAGAGGAGATCAAAAAGAGCACATCTTGAAGAACAAAAACTACTGAATTCCATCTCAAGGTAACAAAGAGAGACATCCAGATTCAATTCTCTAGTCTTCTTTTTTTATTCCTTCTTATTGTTGAATGTTAATAATGACTTAATTGGGATATATAGTTACATCAATAGATTGTTCCTCTTTAGGAATTACTCTCGATTTATTTGCTAAACTATACAATTTTTATTTAATAAAATATGCTTGTGATGCTTATTGCTTTATATTCAATTTGAATTGAGAGCTTATATTGGATTATTTGTGTTATGTTGAACAGTGAGAGCTAGTACCCCAATAGAACTATAAACATCTAATTAATATCAATTCAAGAAAGATCTTAGCTATTATTAGTTACCATTATGATTTCTTTAAGTCCAACTTTATAGTTAGGAAGATTTTTAATAGTTCAAAAAGTCATAATTAAATTTCTATCTATTTTTATTGGGATTATTGATTAGATCTCAAGAGAGGGTAATCATAATTATTCGATGTATCATGTAGATTAAATTAAGAAGGTGAAGTGAAAACAAATAAGTAGAGAAGTATCTTAGTTTTCATCATTGATCAATCAACCAAATGACTACTATTTATTACATTGTTTAATTATTAATTATTTATTTTTAGTTTAAATTTTAGTGATTTATCTTATTATTACCTTAAACAAAGTTTACAAGAATTATTGGGTGACTACTACAGTCCTCATGGGATGATAGTTTTTATGCTGTAAGATCCAATATGTATACTTGCAACAAATAAATTTTTTAGTGTTATTGTCATAGATTGTTTTATAACATCTAATGTAGTTCGAGTTACCTTGATTTAAGGATTTGAAATTTTTTCTTATATGAATATGGGTGCATAAACATAAGATTTATAAGAATTTTAAGCAAACTAATAGACATATAATTTTTCAACATTACAAAACGAGAGAGGGAGATTCAAAAAGTGAGATGTTAAGAAGTAATAGAGGGAACAATGGTCGAGGAAAGGAATTATAAAGAATAGAGAAGAAAACTTTATAGAACTCATAAGGGTAGGGTTCAATGCTTACCAACAACGAATTATGAGACCATCAATGTAGACCAACAATTTCGAAATTAAACTGGCATTAATAAATATATTGCAAGCTATTATCCAGTTTATGGACTAGCTAATGAGGATTCTATTTCTTGTTTAGTCAAATTTTTAGAGATTTATGAAACATTTTGATACGATGGGTTAGCAAAGGATATAACCAAGATGAGCTTATTTCCAGGCATACTTAAAGATCAATCTAAGGCATGGTTGAATTCTCTTAACCCAAAGAACCTCATAATATAGGAGCACCCAGTGCAATCCTTTTTGGCTAAATATTTCCCCTTAACAAAGACCACTAGGATCCTAAAGGAGATAACCATTTTCTAGCAAAGCAAAAGGGAGCCACTGTATGAACCATATGATAGATTCAAAGAGTTATAAAGGAGTTGTCCATATTATAACTTGCCCAAAGAGTTCCTTTTGCAAACCTTTTACAATGGTGTTAATCTACCAATATGAGGTACCATGGATGTAAGAGATGGTGGTTCACTAATGAGGAAAATAGTTAATGCTGCATATGATTTAATGGAAGAGATGGAAAATAACAAATGTCTATAAATGTCAGAGAGGAGTACACAATAAACGATCTTTAGAGATTAGAAAGAAGTGCTTACTATGAATTCAATGACAACGTTATAAAAGGAAGTAGTAAAGCTTAGTCAAACAATTGAATTAGATGAAAGCCACGTCTTTTAACCCACTCAAGGAAATTTAACACGGATGTAAATTGTGTGGAGAAGAAAGTCATATCTCAGTTGATTGCTTTTTAGTGAAAAATAACAATATGGAGCAGTACAACTACATAGGAGCACAATATGGTTGGAGTGGTAATAACCCTATTCAAGCTTATGGCTTACTGAGATCTCAAAAAGATAGACTTGGTTCATTATAATCAAAGATAGACTAGTTGATGGATGTAATAAATTCCAAATTAAAGAGACAAGATGAGAGCTAAAGGAGGATGGAAGCCAAGTTCAATCAAATTGTAAAGAATTATGCATCTTTCATCCATAATTTGGAGATTTAAGGAGGCCAATTAGTCGATACATTCTTTACAAGAAGTGTGGGAAGTCTCTTAAGCAACGCAAAGTCTAATCCAAGGTAGTAACTAAAAGCCATCACACTTTGATGTGGGAAAGAGATGGAAGAACCAATTGAGAAGAATTTTGAATCCCATCAAGGAGAAGACTAAGAGAAAAAGACAAGAAAGAACATAAGAGAGAGGAAACTCCATATATCCCTCCCCCTCCATATACACCAAAGATCCCATTTCCACAGAGCTTATAAAAGAACCAAATATATGTGCAACTTGAAAATTTCGTGGAGAAGTTAAAGAAATTGCAAATCAACTTGTCTTTTATGGAAGCTTTGGAAAATATGCCCAAGTACGCAAAGTTCCTCAAGGATATACTATCAAATAAGTGGACTTAGGAGGACAGTCAAATACTCTCCTTGACTAAAAGCTACAACTCTATAATTACTAGCCATATGCCTTCAAAATTAAAAGAGACAAGGAGTTTTACTATACCTTATATCATTTTTTTGGGTAAATCAAAAATTTAAATAAATTAAAAGTAGTTATGTACAAGCCATAAGATTGCCCTAGAGGCAATCCCTTCCTAAAACCAAAAAAAACATCCTAACCTAAGAATATGAGGAGATGTTAAGTTGGATTATATGCTCATACAATTGGTGGATCAATCCATAAAGAAACTATTTGTAGTGGTTGAGGATGTGATACCAAAGTGGATAAGTTCATCATTCTAGTAGACTTTGTAGTGTTAGAATTTGAAGAGGATAGGAATTGTCCACTCGTTCTTGATAGTCCATTCGTGAACACAGAAAAAGCATTGATAGATATCCAAGAAGGGAAATTTATTCTTCAGATTTATGATGAGCAAGTTAAACTTAACATGAATAAAGTATTAAAGACTTCAAAGGAAAGCAACTTTTATATGAAGAAGAACTAAAAAAGGAGGAGTTGGGTGATAAATTGAAGCAAGAGATCTTAATGGGAATGGAAGCAACTGTGCCACCCTCCAATAAGAAACCACCCACTCTCGAGTTGAAGCCTTTACTTACACATATTAGGTATAGCTTTCTAGTCGAGGGTCACACTTTACCCATCATAATTTCAAACCAGTTGGATGGGGAACAAGAAAAGAGATTAGAAGAGACCATTAGGAAGAGGATGAGAGCCATTAGGAAGAGGCATAAGTCATAATGTGGTGATGCATAAGGTTAACCTTGAAAAATGAAGTAAAAGGGTGAGTGAAAGACAAAGAAGGTTAAATGCTCACACGAAAGAAGTGATTAAGAAAGAATTAGTGAAGCTATTGGATGTGGGTATTATTTACCCTATTTTGGATAGTGAATGAGTTAGTCCACTACAATGTGTACAAAGAAAAGGAGCCATAATAGTGATGGAGAGTGAAAAAGGTGAGTTGATCTCTCTTTGACAGTCCTAATTTGGAGGGTTTGCATTGATTACAAGAAGTTTAACATGAAGACTAAGAAGGATCATTTTGCTTTACCATTCTGGATGAAATGATTTAAAGGGCAGTTGGCCACGCATTTGGTTGTTTCCTTGACGGATACTCAGGATGCAATCAGATTTTTATCTATTTAGAAAACCAAGAGAAGACCACTTTCATATGTGCTATGGAATATTTGTCTATAGACGGATCCTATTTGGTCTTTGTAATACACCAACAACTTTTCAAAGGTGTATGATGTCTATTTTTACAGATATAATTGAGGACATTTTGAAAATATTTATGGATGATTTTTTAGTCTTTAGAGACTATTTTGATTATTTTTAGCAAGTTTGAATGGATTTTTTCAAAGACGTGATGAATAACATTTAGGTTTAAACTAGGAGAAATGTCATTTTAGGGTACACATGGGTATAGTTTTGGGATATAAGATATCATGCTAAGGTATATAAGTGGATAGAGTCAAAATGGGGGTCATTGAGAGGCTTCCACCATCGCATAATATCAAAGGCATTTGTGCATTTTTAGGACACGAAGGATTTATCATTGATTTATCAAATACATCCAAACCAATTGAGTATAAAACATAAACCAATTAGCTGTAGGACATAAAACAACACTAACTGAAAGGTTGCTACCACAGTTATAGTTTACGACAATTTAAAGCCATACTCTGGCAGGATTTCTCTCGGTTAGATATCTTAGTTGTGTTTTATCGCTTGCACTTTTTCTCCTTTAAACTTTCCACTACATGTCTTTGGTGACATTGCTTTTCATTTTTTATTGGCATCAACCTCCTAGTGATTACTTTACTGGTAAGGATTAATTAAGTTACTTTTTATTTATTTTTTATATTATAGTTCTGTGTCTACTGTGCGATTTTGGTTCTCTAAATACAAAGTTTTTTGTGTAGGATAGAGAGACCCATGGAATAGACTAAACCAGTTAGGATTGTGTTTTGTTCTTATCAGGGTATTCAGGGGTCTAGTGCAAAGGCAAGGCAAATTGGGTTCGCCATTGCTTTGATCATTGCTACTTCCTCTCTTGGAATCTACATTGTCTTATTCTCCTTTTAATATATACACTTTAGTGCATATTGATTATTAAGCAGATTAAAGTAGTATTGACGATCAACAAGACTGAACTGATGGGTAAGAGATGAGCAACGGTGCTTGAGTCTTCACACAGAAAGAAGAATGATCAACTTAGACTAGGTAATAATCGTTGGTTATCAGGGTCTGATCCCTTCAACAGAGTTACTGTAACAAGACAATTTTCACTTTCCTTTCCTTTTCTAGTTTTGATTTTAAGTCTGGCCTTTTAAGAATTAATTATTAATTCATTCAATTAGTAATTATTATTAGTATGTTATTATTTATTTATTTAAATTATTATTAATAATTATTTAGTTATTATTTCCAATAATTGCACTTACTGTCTTTTTATGTCACAAGTATTGGAGTATTTATTGTTTTAACGTGGAGCAATAGAAGGAGTTATTGACTGTACATCTCTAAAGGAGTAGTTAAGTCACAATCAACGTGAGTCTCTTTATAGAGACATTTTAGGAGAACAACGATAAATACAATAAGTAAAGTCAAAGTTGGTCTGTGGCATCCCTCACATAACATAAAGACTTTTTTTTATCTTTATTATTATCATCATCATCATCATCATCATCATTTTTAACGTTCTATCTCATGCTTTAGCATTTTGTAGTTAGCTAATTGCTAGTAGTGGTTTGATTTTGGCTCTTTTATGAATAAGAATTAATCTTCCTTCTTGATTATTGTTAGAGTCATTAGGGACGTGTTTAGGAGATTATTAGGCATGTTGTCTTTAGCTTGTTTTGGGCATTAGAGAGGAGTGGTGGATGGGAGCTCTGATGTGAGTATAAGGGTTAGTCCTCTAGTGAGGTTATGGTTTAGAAGAAGAAAAGATGTTGATAGAATACAAATGGGTTCTTAGAACATCGAGTCCCTTACGGTAAAGTCTTTAGAATAAGTGGAGACTTTAGACAAGTATAAAATCCATATAGCATGCATTTAAGAGATAAGGTGGACAAGAGATAAAGCAAACGAGATGAATGGATTTAAACTTTGGTATTCGGGGGGGGGGGGGTTCTAGACGACAAAATATCGCAGGTATCTTAGTTGTTAGGAAATTCATACAATATGTTGTGAGGGTATAAAGGACTAATGATAGGATTATGTCCTTAAGGATTATATTGAAGGGAGATGTTATAAATGCGATTTGTGCTTATGCACCCTAAGCAGGGTTAGATGAACAAATTAAGATAAGGTGATTCAGCAAATACCTCCCAGTCAACGAATTATTCTAGGTGGAAATTTTAATGGTCATATAAGGTCAACCTTGGATGGTTACTTAAGAACATATGGACTTAAGAACATATGGAGGTTTTGGATATGTTGAAAGGAATGATAGCAGGATAACATTATTAGATTTCACATTAACCTTTGAATTGGTGATAGCCAATTCTTTCTTCAAGAAAAACAAGGAGCATTTGGTGACTTTTAAGAATAGAACTATGAAGACTCGAATTGACAACTTCTTAATAAGATGGAGTGATTGATCTTACTACAAGGATTGCAAGGTGATACCTAGTGTGTGTGTGTCAACTCAATATAGATTGCTAGTTTTGGATCTTTTTATTAAGGATTGGAGGAAGAAGAGAAGTATTAAAAGGTGCACCAAAATTAGATGGTAGAATTTTAAAGGGGATATAGTGAAACAATTTAAGCATTGATTAATTTATCGAGAAGATTGAAGTTTTGGTAGGAGATGTTGACCAAATGTGGGATAGAGTTGCAACACTTCTAAGGAATTTAGCAGTAGAGACCTTAGGTACATACAAAGGGTTGAGGGGTAGTAAGAGGGAGTCTTCGTGGGGGAATGAGGATGTCCAAGAGAAACTTAAGTTTAAGAAGGCTACCTATAGAGCTTTATGGGATAGCTCCATAAAGGTAGAGAGAGTCAGTAATAGAGAAAGATGTAAAGTCGCAAAAAAAAAAGAGAGGCAAACATGATAATCTTAGAAACTAAAAGTAGAGCTTATGAGAAACTTTATCAATGATTGAATAATAAAGATGGAGAAAAGGATATTTTTAAGTTGGAAAAAACTAGGGAATGAAAACAAAAGATATTTTAATTAAGTTCATTGTGTAAAAGATGAAATAACATAGTGCTTCTGGCTAAAAATGACATCAAAAGTAGATGGTAGAGATACTTCTATAACCTTTTTAATGAATGCGCAGAGGATAACATCCTTCCAAGTGACCTTCGCTCATCAGAGAGGGTTTGTAATTATACTTACTACCAACCGATTACAAGGGATGAAATTCAGAATACGCTGAGGGAGATGAAGAGTGGTAGGGCAGTAGAACCTAATGAGAAACCCATAGAAGTATGGAAGAGATTAAATAAAGAGAGTTTCACTTCGCTAGCTAAGTTTTTTAATGTGATCCTTAAGTCTGTCAAAGTGTCAGAAGAGTGGAGATTTAGTATAGTAATTCCTTTATTTAAGAACAAAGGGGACATCCAAAACTGTAACAACTATAGAGGCATAAAATTACTTAGTCATACCATAAAGTTATGGGAGAAAGTGATTGAGAATAGACTAAGAAAGGATGCTCCTATCTCAGAAAACCAATTTGTTTTAATACTAGGAAGGTCTACGACAAAAGCCTTGCATTTTCTTAGAAGGTTAATGGAATACTACAGAGAAAGAAAGCGTAATCTACATATGATATTTATTGATTTAAAGAAGGCGTATGATAGGGTTATAAAGGAAATCATGTGGAGGTATTTAGAAGTCAAAGAGGTTCCAATGATCTACATACAGATTATTAGGGATATTTATGAAGGTGTAAAAACTAAAGTAAGGACTATAAGAGGAGACACAGAGCATTTTTTTTATAGATATTGGGTTCACTAAGGTTTTGCTTTGTGTCCCTTTCTGTTTGTTGTAGTAATTGATGAGTTCAACAAGAACATACAAGGGGATGTGCCTTGGTATATGTTATTTGTTGATGACATTGTTTTAGTAAATGAGACAAAAGAGGAGGTCAATGCCAAGCTTGAACCTTGGAGAGTTATTAGAGTCAAAGGGTTTTTGATTGATTAGGACAAGGAATGAGTACGTGGAGTGTAACGTTTTGGGATGTAGGGTGGTACAAATGTGGAGATAAACATTGGGTCAGAAGCTATCCTGCAAAAGGAGTGTTTTAAATATCTAAGATATATCATCCAAAGCAATGGAGAAATTGATGAAGACACAGTTCATGGGATCAGATCAGGATGGCTTAAATGGAGAGGTGCTTCTAGAGTTTTGTGTGACAAGAAGATACTCCTCAAGCTTAAAGGCAAATTTTATCTTTTAGCGATTAGGTTGGCCATGCATTATGGGGCGAAACGTTGGGCCATCAAAGAAGTTTATAACTATAAGATAATGGTAACATAGATGAGGATGCTTTATTGGAAATGCAGCCTTACTAAAAGGGATAAGGTCATGAATGTAAAGGTAAGGGACAAAATAAAAGTAACTAATATTATGGACAAATTAAGAGAGATAAGGCTTAGGTGATTTGGAAATATTAGAGGAGGCACCCAGATTCTCCAGTGAGAAGATGCAAGAGAATCGTAATTAGAGATTGTTAGAGAAAATTAGGGAAGCCTAAGAAGAATTGGAGGGAGGTAATCAAGAATGATCTGCTAATGTTGGAACTTACCGAAGATATGACTCACAATAGAAAACTTTGACGTGCTAGGATTTAGACAAAAGATCCCTCATAAAGAAATCCTTGTAGCTCTTGTATATCTTTTACCTATTGCCTATCGTAGTTAGCCTAAGTGGTAATTATTTGTTACTCGTATTAGTATTATTAGTATTATTATTATTGTTATTGTTATTATTATTATTATTATTATTATTAGAATATTTAGTATTCTCTTTAGCGGTATCAATATCATTATGTATATAATTATTAGTGTTACTATGATTTTATTTTTAATAATAATTTCATATTACTTTATTCTCTTTTATTTCTTTTAGTATTATATATTATATATTATATATATTTCTTTTTATTTATTTATCTATTCTCCCCAGTATTTTTATTTTATTATTTTATTAATTATTAATTATTTTTATTTCTTTTCTAATTTTATGATTGTTTATTTATTTATATTTTATTTGTATTCCTTTTTATTATTTATATTTGTATTTTTCATTCATACATGTGGGTCGTTTAGAAACAACCTCTCTACTAATTAGATGTAAGGCTATATACTATAGGATTTCTCCAGATCCTATATTTAAGTGGAATTTATACTAAATACTGATGTTATTGTTGTGCTCTAGCAGGGATGAATCTTATCATGCTTATCCTTCGACTTTCTGATTTACCCTTAGGATAGAACTTTTTAAGCCACAAATAGAATGTCATAATACGCCATATAATCAACTAATACTGAGCATAGGATAATATGTTGAATATTGATTCAAAATTATTATTTTTATTAATTATGTGGCCATGTTTATTTAAATCAGTATTTTAAGAAAAATCTAGTCAGTTAGTTGTATTTACTATTTGAATATTTTAGTTGTGAAGTTTGTGGGGTAGTGGGCCTTTGATTCCCACATTATTCTCCTAGTTGCTAGCATTTAGGAAGGTTAGTTTATTTCTATGTTTATTTAAAGAGGGTTGTCATTATTTTGAGTTGAATGAAGTTCAGTAAAAAAGTTTGGCTTCTATTATCTTTCTTTCTCTGTTTTTTTTCCAACAAATTGGTATCTGAGCCTTTATTGGTCATGGGGCTGTAAAAAAAAATTGAGTGGAGAGAAAACAAGTGAGTTCTTTAGAAAATGGCCTCAAACACTTTTCCTTTAGCCTTACCTCCCATTTTCAATGGAGAAAATTACCAATTATGGGCTGTCAAAATGTAAACATATCTCCAATCTTTTGATTTATGGGATGTGGGTGAAAATGATAGTGAAGTTCCACCATTGCCTCCTCATCCAACTACAGCTCAACTTAAGAGTCATAATGAAGAAAAAGCCAAGAAGTTCAAAGAAAAACTTGTCTTTATTCTTCAGTATCTGAGGTGATTTTCACTATCATCATGGCTTGTGATACTCCAAAGGAGATATGGGATTCCCTAAAAGGTGAGTATTTGGGTTGTGAGAAAACAAAGTTGATGCAAGTTTTGAATCTTAAGAGAGAATTTGAGATGCAAAGGATGAAGGAATCAGAAGGGGTCAAGGAATATGTTAACAAGCTTATCACAATTGTTAACAAAATTAGATTGTTTGGTGAAAATTTTCCAGACAATAGAATTGTTGAAAAAATTCTTGTGAACTTGCCCGAGAAGTATGAGACAAAAATTTCCTCACTTGAAGATTCTAAGGATCTTTCAAGGATTACAGTTGCAGAATTAATCAATGCTTTGCAAGTTGTTGAGCAAAGAAGAGCCATAAGAGATGAGAAAACAACAGAAGGAGCCTTCATTGCCAAGACTTCCAACAAGTCTTTCTAAAAAAAGATCAACTTTCCACCATGCAGAGTATGTAAGAAAAATAATTATGATGAAAAGGACTGTTGGCATAAAGGTAAACCGCAGTGTTTTGGTTGTCAAAGATTTGGGCATATACAAAACTATTGCAAGTTCAAAAATGAGCAATCAAATTTTGCTCAAGAAGAAGAAGAAACTTTATTTTAAAAATAGGAGAGAGGTGCTCCAATACTACTATTGGTGAGAAGTGCATCAATAATTAAAGTTTGATGAGAAGTGCATCAACAGTTGAAGTTTGATGAAAAGTACATCAACAGTTAAAGATTGGTGAGAAGTGAATCGTCCATAATTGAAGAGAAGTGCTTCAAATGCTCATCGTCCATTAAAGAGAAGTGCTTCAAATGTCATTTTGAATCAAGGGAGAATGTTGAATATTGATTCAAAATTATCATTTTTATTAATTATGTGGCCATGTTTATTTAAATCAGTATATGAGGAAAAATCTAGTTAGTTAGTTGTGTTTATAAGTGGAATATTTTAGTTGTGAAGTTTGTGGGGTAGTGGGCCTTTGATTCCCACATTATTCTCCTAGTTGCTAACATTTAGGAAGGCTAGTTTATTTCTATGTTTATTTAAAGAGGGCTATCATTATTTTGAGTTGAATGAAGTTCAGTAAAAAAGGTTAGCTTCTATTATCTTTCTTTCTCTGTTTTTTTTCCAACAGAAGATTCAATTTTTTTTGAAATATTGTTGGATAGTATCGGTGCAATAGCTGAAGGTATTCTTCTGTTATGTTTCTGCTTGTTGAACATTGTGAATAGTATGTATGTATTTTGTTTATATGTAAATAATTTTGTGTTTTTAGACGCATGCTTTAGTTTACATTTGGTATCAGAGCCACCGTGCCTTTGCCTTGCTTTTGAATCGTCTGAGAATATACTCCTCTGTTATGCTTTGTTTCTCATTTCAATTTCTATCGTATAAGCTGAGCATGCGTTGTTGATAAATCTTGACGTTTGCGTACATGATGGATGTCAGAATTATGTTTTGGTACTCCATGTTGCACCCACCAATGATAGGACGGTGAAGGGAGGAGGGACGACGATGACGGTGCATGAGGCCTTTGGACGTCGCCAGTCATGCAATGTCGTATGTTTTATTTTCTGACGTGTCATGCTCTTCGACTCATTTTCGTCATCCCATCATCACCATCCTCAACTTTCCGGCGACTGTCACGCACCTGGTTGCCATCAGGTTATAGCCCAATCACACCAACTGGATTTTTTAATAATTAATTTATTAATTCATTAATTCTGTTAATGTTAGTAATTGTTGGGTTAATCAAGCACCTAACTCATTTTTTTGTGATTTTAATTATAAAATCATTTTTGGTATTAATATTTTGTGAACATTAATTTTTAATTTGTATGTCTAATATTTAAATTAAATTTAACGTGCAAGTTATAATTGTTTAACTATTTGCACAAATTATATGTGATTAATTGAAAATTGTTTGTATAAATTTATGATCATTATACATGTAGAATTAGATTAAATAATTTTATGCATGGTTACTTGATTTATTTGCATTATTAATTGCTTGATGCAAATGTTTAGGCTTTATTTAAGCTTAAAGTAATGTGAGTGATCTATATGATTTTAATTAATTAGGAGTAGCCACAATATCTCTAATTAATTAAGATTATGTATTTAGTTTTAAGATCACATTAGAAAAATTAATTGTAATTAATCATACGTGATCTGATAAGATATACCTACAAGATTTTTTTTATTTGTTTGATTAATTAAGATGAAATATCATATTATATTTCTTAATCAACCCACAAGAATTAAGAAAAAGAACATAATTCAATAGTTTTGTCATAAAGTTATAGATGAATATAATTAAGTAGAACTTTAACCCATAGGCAAGTCTTATGTCACTAGATTCATGTATTAAAAGTATGATTTGCATTGGTAAAACATGAATTATTATTGGTCTCAAATTATATATAACAAGCATGTATGTTTGAACTTGTAGTTACTTAAATTGGGAATATTTCTGATATTAAGTGTGATATTCTCGAATTGAGGGATGACAACTATAAGGTGTGGAAGGAGATAATTCTACTTCATTTGGGCTGGATGGATATAGATTATGCTATTAGAAAAGATGAACCACTAAGTATAACTAAAACTAACACTCCAGATGTTATTGTTTTTTATGAAAAATGGGAAAGACCTAATCGCCTCTCCTTAATGTTTATAAAGACCAAAATATATGTTAGTATTTGTAGTTTTTTCAGTTAAGAATCCATTGAAGGCCATTAATGAACAATTCTCCACATCTGATAAGGCTCTTGCCAACGCCTTGATTATTTAGTTGAAATCCATGAAGCTCATTAGCATAAGAGGCGCATGTGATCATATCATGCATATGAGGGATATAACGGCTCAGTTAAAAGCCTTAGAGGTTACCATTTTGAAATCTTCCTTGGTACATTACATACTATGTACTCTGCACCAACAATACGGTCCTTTCAAAATCTCTTATAACAAACATAAGGACATGTGGTCGATCAATGAACTGTTGACCGTGTGTGTGTAAGAAGAGGAGAGGTTATTGATGGAAGAGGGTGAAAGGGTAAATTTGACTGTTTCAAGAAAGACATGACAAGATGATGCCAAAAACAAGGGAAAAGGAAAATTTTCTCCTTAGTCTGATATAAAGAAACCATCAAAATGTTTCTTTTATAAGAAGAAGGGACACATGTAGAAAGACTGTGCCAAATTTAAGAATTGGCTCAAAAAGAAAGGTACTTCATTTTCATTTGTTTGTTATAAATATGGTTAATGTTAATCATAGCTGTTGAATGCATTTTTATCATTAGAATTAATGGCATTTTCCCTTAATTTCTGGATTAATTATTGGGTCTTATACATATTTTTCCTACTAAATTGTT
>JAOSBK010000009.1:7190122-7205047 GCA_027568895.1 Erythroxylum shatona | reverse complement strand
CAAAAAGGTACTTGGTAGTGGATGAATATGGAGGGATATTATGTTTAGCAAGCCTTCTTAGGTGTAGGGATGATGGGCAGAAATTCAATGGAAAAACTGTATAGATCTAGAGAGAATTAGCCAAAGTTGTCTTCATAAAAGTTGTAACTTCTCTTTTTATCTTTCCAATGGTATATAGTATGCAATTTTTGGACATTGGAGTTGAAAGTTATGACCATTAGAAGTTGTGATGTTGTTTAGGATGGAACTTTCGGGATAGTCACATTAATGTGGAATTTTGACCCTTATAGGGGTAGAATTTGCTTTTGAGTTCTTCATAAAAGTTATAAATCTTTATTTTAGCTTTCCATTGATACCAAATTTGTAAAATTTAGAGTTCTAGATCAAAAGTTATAGAGTTTAGAAGTTAGGTAGTTGGAGAAAGAAGGAACAGGTCGCGAGGGCGACCTGATCGCTAGGGCAACGCTGCCCTGGCATTAGTCGCGAGGGCGACCTGACGTCTCTCCACTCTTTTGATCATAACTTTTTCGTCTGACCTCCGATTGACCTGATTTTTGAAGCATTGGATTTCTAAGACATTCTTCTACCTCTCCATAAAAATTTGTAAGTTTTGATATTAATTTGGAAAAGATAGATTGAATCAAAGTGAGGGGATCGGTTAAAAGAGTATGAGTTTGATATTTTTCTGAACATGTTTCAGTATTTTGGCGATATCTCGATCTGTAGTTATTCAATTGAGTTGATTCTTGCTTAAAAATAAACTAGAGACATGGATCTACAAATTTTATGAAGGAATTAAATTTCAATTCATCCCCTAAGATTTTTAATTTCTGAAGTGAAGTTGGGTATAGTATTTAGTCTCGGATTAGTAAGAGCTGAAAGGCTTTTAGCCATAACTTCTTTATTTCTGAACCAAATTGAGTGTTTTTTGTGTCTTTATAAACTTAAGACAATGGGGAACAAATGTTATGAAGAAGCTGGATTGAAATTCCGATTGGAAGTCCCCCAAATATGCTCTGCAATTTATGAGAAATGAGCCCTCCATGCTGTTTTGACTTCCGAATGTTGGGCTTCGGGAACGGAGCCCAACAAAATGAAGGCTAGTTGTTCGGCTATTTTCTCCTAAACTATTACAATTTGTATCTCAAGTTTTGGCCCAAGTGGGGGATTGTTGTTGATTGTTCAAAAACTTGGAACATTTGCTTATCAGTTATCATAACGTTCATTCCTTTTATTATTATTAACATCCCTAACGTTTTACTGTGTACTATCAATAACGTTCATGACGTTATTACCTCCATTATTATGCAACATTCACCATAATACGTTAATGTATTTTAATGTCTTTTATTACCAATCAACATATGAAGCTCCCTCTCCTTCTATATCTACGAGACACTCGTTTGTTCTTCTATTATTCTTGCTTCTCACATATTGCTCCATATTTTCTTCTATTTTCTTGCTTCTCACATATTGCTTCATACGACATAGATTTTTCTGCTGCATTCTTCCTGTGTTGTTTTGTTTTTTCTTCAGTCACGAAAACAGTTCCTACTCTACCCTTTGGAGTGCATTGAAGCTTACGTTAACCTTGGATCGGATCCCGTTGTCCTGCTGTACCATAAAGGGGGAATTTTTGACTTAGGATAGTAATTTTTCACAACGCCTTGTATTTTAAGATAAGTCGTTTCACTTTTATTTTATTGCTATTTCGCTAACACACAAAACTAACTGCATTCCTCTGACCAATCACAAACTTAACTTACTTCGGGACTGCACATATGCCAAGTGTGTATGGGACAATGCTCGTGTTTCCTGACACACTGACTTCTTCTGAGAACACCAAACGTACAGGCGGCTACTCCTCAATTGTGCCCCGCATGACAGGGATGTGCACTGCTCTTGGCACTTTATCAATACATGTCGGATCATTTGGCGATCCAGAAATAAATTCGTAATTAAGGGAGCACAAACCTCATGTCTAGAGCAACTTCGCCAAATCCATTTGTTTGTTAGAGACTCAGTGGCTGCTTTTGATGTTCAGACCCGCAGGCTGTCCCAATCCCAGGGCCCGATCTGGTTTCTTGGGCCCCTCCACCTGCTAACTGATTGAAGCTTAACGTCGATGAAAGTGTCATTGGTAGTTCTGGTCAGGCAGGTATTGGTGGGTTGCTTAGAGATAGGCATGGTAACTGGGTAGCAGGTTTCTCCTGCTTTGTTGGGATCACCACTATCATGATAGCGGAACTCATGGTTCTCAAATTCAGTCTCGCCTTTACCCGAGACTTTCATTGTGATGACCTAGTGGTGGAGTCTGACTCCTTAGAAGCGCTATGCTGCTTAGCCTCTCTCCCGGATGTCCTAGCTTTTCATCCCCTTGCCAGCTTGATATTTGATATACGGTCTCACCTCGGAGCCCTGCCGAGATATACTATCGCCTATGTTTTTCGCGAAGGTAACCAATGCGTTGATATTTTAAGTCGTTTGGGCTCGGGTACAATACACGGCAAGTGCGTGTGGCCTTATCCCCTGACTAACATGCTCTATCTGTTGTACGCAGATGCTCAAGAAATTGCTTTTATTCATACTTAACTTTTTGATTACCGCTTCTTATGTACCAAAAAAAAGAGCATTCACTCAGTCCCATGAAACTAACTTAATTGCAAGTTGCAATTGAAAATGCCCCGACTCATTTTCCAGTAAGATCAGCAATCAGATTGTCTGTCATTCCGTCATATAATATGGTCAATTTCCAACTTCATGTTGAACATTAAAGTTGTCGTTATTATATGCCCAGATTGCAAATTCAAAGCCCACGACATCAAAGTCCAATGGAAGTTTTAAAAAAATGTCATCTACTCAATTAGCTCAATGATTTCATCAAGAAGTCACTGTCTCCATGGCGACCTAAAAGTTTTGCCAACACATTAGAACCTTGTGAACAAAAGCGTCGATAAATTCAAGTTAACTTTGAGAATTGAGTAGCGGTAGACTTAATTTAATATTGATTTTGTAGAACATAGGCATCAAATCATAAAGTTGACATAACAATCGAAGGCCTAGTGAGACTCTTCATTTTGTGAATCCTCTATTCTCTCCACTGAAAAAGATTATATTATTCATAATCCATAAAAAGGAAAAATAATCAGTGAAAGCTTAATAACTAATATTAATAAATAGAATAGTAAAAGAAAAGGTATTTCAATTTTAATTTCTACTTGTAGAAAATGAGTACGAATCAAAGTTGATCTCGTGGTCCACTTACATGCATTAACACTTATTTTATTCCTTTATACGTTCGGAATCTTATCTCAATACATTAAGATTATAATTGAAATTGAGATGCTCTTCTTGGGTATCATGATAAGATAGTATAA
Source organism: Erythroxylum shatona (assembly GCA_027568895.1). Taxonomy (NCBI): domain Eukaryota; kingdom Viridiplantae; phylum Streptophyta; class Magnoliopsida; order Malpighiales; family Erythroxylaceae; genus Erythroxylum; species Erythroxylum shatona. The sequence goes on along the minus strand of JAOSBK010000009.1, from coordinate 7,201,670 downwards.
AAAGTTGTTGGCTTTGTATTATGGAGGTCCCCTAGAAAGTAGACGTCAGCAGGTTGAGCCAAATCTTGAAGCATTAGATTTAGGGCAGTCAATTATAATAATCAACGTTAACTTTGAATTTGAAACTTGAAACTTCAAACGTTTGAAGCTGGCGAATCCAATTAACTTGCAAATCATTAGATAACGGTACTTTTCCTTTGGTAGACTCGGTGTCTTAGCTTATTTAATCAGTCACATTCGTGCATGAGGACCTGCATATGTGCCTTGGTTTTATAAATATCTGAAATAGAAATTTGTTGAAATTTTCTTCTGCAGGTTTGCCATCTGTTTCCTTTTTATAATAAGTAAATGAACCTTGCAGTGTCACGACACACCCTGAACAACGCCGTTGTTTCTGGATACCTGAAGGGTGCCAAATTTCAAGATGCATAATCTTCTAGTAAGGACAAAATTTGTATTCGGTGAATCTAGGGAATGGATACAGATACAGACACAGTAGTCAAATCCATTACCCAGGAATATCGCTAATTGCAACTTATCTACCTTATTGGTACATCTTCAATGATATTGATATAATAAATAAACAAAACACCATCCAGTATATTGTGATTAGAAGAATGATATTTTCAATAAAATTACAGAAAATAGAATTAGAACGCAAGGAAATGATGGCCTTCTTTTCTTTTTTCTGATTCTTGATGAGTACTGAACCCCACAGAAACAACAAAGTTAACACAATTTATGTTACCATAATAATTCATACATTTAAAGCCTTAAAGGTTTGTAGAAACAAAAGCCACAGAAACTAAGGCCTAAGGGGTGAGAACTGAGAAACAGTGAGCAATTTGCAACACTGCATGCGGGACCTGATTCATCGGAAGGGGGTGATCCAGCTGATAAATGATGTGAGTGGCCCGGATTTCAAATTAATATGGGAAGCGAGTGATGTGTTAATGAGGTCATATCCCATTCATTAACTATTTTTTGTTTATAGAGTCATGGTAGCATCATTGTTACATGGGCCATTTGAGGGTCTCTTTCATCATAGTTGCATTTGAAAATAGTCACTATCAACTACAAAGCAATAAATAAGACAGCAGAGGACACGTCTCATAAAATACAAGAGTGCATCTTACGCTCAGTGCATGGTGCATTCATGTCTCCATCTGAACAAAAAAGACAGTTTTGGTTATTCTTTATTCGCCAATGGTCATCAAACCGAACATTAGAAAGCTGCATTTTCCCTTGAAACAGTTCAAAGATAACGTGTGAATCATACATTCCTACTGTTCAAGATCGCTTTCTCCTTTTCTTTTTTTTTCCTGACACTGGCAGTCTTCTTTAGATATATATTTATTAGTAATGCTATTTGAAAATATAAATAGTATTTATTATATGACTTTGCTGGGCTGTACACGTCCATTAATGCCTTAATGAATTTAACCTGATTATTAAGTATAGTCTTCCCACATTTAAGCTGGTTTGATTAGTCTAATCCTATATTATTAAAAATGGTTAGGTCGAAATCTCGACACCAATTTTTATAAACTCTTGGTGGATTCGAAGTCTTAACAATGACAGTAAATTTCAAATTTAGAATCAAGCGACAACAAGGCATTAGAAATAAGACAAGTGCATGCAAATTAAACTTGTTTACTCATCAGTCATTACTTTATTGAATTTTAACTACTTTGTGGGTTCACATGCTTATCTTTTGAAATGCACACTCAATTATTCATCATGATTCATGACTATGATAAAATGGCTTTAAGCTACGTGTGGGTCAAAGGTCAAAATCTGCTTCTCTTTTGTAAAAGCACAATTGCTACGATTTGTGCTGTTTGCTTTGCTCCATGTGGCCTCCGGCCACCTAACGGCATCAAAACCTAAACGAATCCCACCCACTTTTTCCTCCCGTTTTCCTTCTCCTGACAATATCAACGGTCTGACAAAGTGACAATACCTTTTAGTTGGCTCTAATAAAGATAATACACGCCAACTACTCGCACTTGAAAGCGGTGGGCAGCGTCTGAAAGTAATTAATAATATGGGAAACAGTTTTAGCAGCACCCGATAATTTCAGAAACAAAACAGCCCGCACGGATAGTTTAACTGATTATTAGTAAAGAAGTTGAGTGTAAAGGTCTCAAGTTTGAATCTCGGTAATGATAGTGTGGAAGTTTATCTAATATGGTGACCTCTTATACGCACCGAAAAAATGACCGCTTTACTAATAACTTAAGTGAGATTAAACTGTGATTTACCCTCCTCACAACTCTATCAGGCCAAAGTGTGGGCGCCTAAAATGAGCTATCCCACCTTTTTGAGTGCAAAGAAACAAAACAAAACAATTACTATAGTTAAAGTCGAGGAAAAACTCAATTGGAGTAGCGATGGCAGGGAAGTGGTGGTAGGGCGTTTGGCATTTGTTGGATTTTGACTCTAGTTGGTCTAATCAGATGTGACACTTATCTGCCTTCTTTTTTTTAAATTCAATAATGGTTAAATCCCATATTCAGGCCAGAACTACGATTTTACCGGAAGAACAAGTGTGAATAAATAACTTGATTAGATAAGCGTTGGAGTGTGCGTTAGAAATAAGAGTGCTATCATCACCTCCAAAACCTAAGGCATTTGGAGAGTAGAGCTACTATTATTACACTTGCAGTACGTCAAAACAACTTTATCCTTTCTTATAAAATTATATAACTATCAATTGTTTAAATAAAAATAATAAATTAACTCAATAAATAGTATAAATTAATGGGTTAAAATTCGGATAAAAAATAGATCCTGATTAGTATAGATCAGAACCATACTAGCCTTGTGATGGAAAATTTCAATATAGAAGTTATATATAAAGGTTAAAGTCTTCTACAGTTGCTCATATAATCGATCGTAAACATAAGGATTCTTTGATCAGTTAAGAGAGTTTACGTTTTGAGAAAACTGTATAAAAACCTTACCCGCATCTCAGAGAGTAGTTCCCGTGAAGACGACAGTAGATTTGTACTTGTTTCAACTTTAGAAAGCTCATTTGAAGTTACAGAGACCAAAATCAGGTATTTTCACATTTCTTCGTGTCTTGCCCTTTCACGCTCAATCCGGGATACATAACTAAGATATCGTTATGTATTACAAATGATATCAGAGCAGTGACGTGATCAGGTGGTTAAAAATGAAAATTTTCGATTTTCTCTCCGTAAGGTTTTCGGAGATTTAACTTCTAGTTCTCAGTTTTTCTTACTTTTTATTGCATGAAAGTAGTATACATATATATAGCCTTGAGAAATGGGGTGAAAACAATGTCGAAATTGTAAAAAATGGGCTTGAAACTCAACAAAAATTGTCATTTTCTAATAGACACGACAGCGCATAATACCGCCCCAAGGGGCGGTATGTGTAGCGCGTGCATCGCATTCACCAGCCACGAGCTGACATGTGGGTGGATCATGTCGTGTCACGTGTCGGTGCGTTATAAGCACGCGTCTGGCACTTGCTGAGCTCGTGCCATTCACTGTTGAGGTGCGTTGTTGGGTGACGCATGTGTCACTCGCAACTGACGTCATGCTGGCATTAGCAGATGATGTCAACGCTACAGTGTGTTGACGCAATGCTGACATCAGTCATACGAATTTTTCGACAATATTTAAAAAACACAAAAATTTCATATTTCCCATAAAGGTGACCCTAGATATTTTGGGTTAGTTTTCGAGTTCATGAAATTCATAAAGTGAGTTTTTATTTTTTGAATTTATTACATTAATAATAAATTAAAGTTTTACTCCAGAAAAAGAATTAAGGTATTCTAAATCTGATTTCGAGTGAATTTTTATGCTTCGAACATCACATGAGGGAGATACTTCAAGTTTTTATGTCTCAGGTCTTATACTCAGTGTTCGAGATTGCATAATAGTTGCTCGGAAAAGGAATTAAGAAATTCTAAAGCCATTTTTGAGTCAATTTCGTGCAACAAACTTACCGTAAGGGAGATACATGAGGCTTTTGTATCTCGGGTGATCGGTTCAGTGTCTGGTGGCGCACGATAGTCGCTCTAATGAGTTTTTCTTTTACAAAAGCCTCAAATGAAGTTTTTAGAAAATGTCTTCAGCACGTGTATGTGACAATGAAATTGTGCATGAGAATTTTTGCATTTATTGATGTTACATTGACACATACCATATGCCCATAAAGAATGTGAGGATAACATAAAGATGTATCCCTTGTATTTGTGGACTTCTTGAGTGCTGATGAGGATGTAGTCACCAAAGTGACCTTTCAATTCGGTATTTTGAATTGTTCTACTTGAATTTTAGGGGATGTCTCTGATTTTATGTTTGGTTATTCTACCCAAAGGTGTTGGCCTTACATAACATTGTAAGATGTGCATAAAGGCTTTAGATAGAGGAAAGTTATTGCTCAAGTGATCTATTCGCCCAAAGGTGGTAGTGTCATAAAAATTGATAATTTGTACTTTGATCGCTTTTATGTGAAGCTCTAATTGCATATATTATGTATTCAACCCAAAGGTGTTTCATAATATGTGTAATCGGATTTTTAGTAAATATACAATTCAATGACTTTGAGTACGATGTTATCCTAAATTTGTGATGATTTAAACATTGTTATTTTGTAGTCACCTTTTCGATCAACAAAATTAATGTCGCAATTGAAACTCTGACCGGTTTCAATACAAAGAAGTGGATAGAGGATGTATTGAATCTTATGGAGATAGTTGAGGTTGATATGGCCATACGAATGGATAGGCCATCTCCACCTACATCCATAAGCTTGAGAGTTCATAAAGCAGCCTATGAAACCTGAGACTGGTTTAACAGATTATTTATGATGACTATTAAGAGATCCATACCTGACCATCTGCTAAGTGGACTTCTAAACACAAACATAGCGAAAGAGTTTCTTGATAATGTCTCTTAGAGGTATAGAGTCTCACCTAATGTTGAGATAAGTACTTTGCTGAAAGAATTATTCTCCATGAGATATACAGGAGAATGGGGAGTAATGAAGTATATATCAAGAATGATTCATCTTCACAGTAGATTGAAGATATTGAATATTCCTCTTCCTGATGTCTTCATTATTCACCAGTCTCTGAATATAATCCCTCCAGAGTTTAGTAATCTGGTGATGACATATTACTCGCTGGATGAGGAATGAGATTTCAATGCTTTGATAGCCCATTGCATTGCTGAGGAGGAGAAACTCAAGTTTGATACTCCTATAGCCCTCGAAGTAACTAAAAGGAAGACAAAAATGAAGCCCGCTAAATTCAAAGGTAGAAAGTTCAAATCTTCTCCACATGCTGATGTTAGTCAAACCAGTGCTGGTAAAGGTCTGCATGACATAAAGAAACAAGTAGTATGAAGTTTAAAAGGAAAGACTGAGACCATCAGGTAACTCCTTGGCTTATCAATTTATGAATCTATTTACGATAGTCACATTAAGTATTTGGTGGCTATATAGTGTAACATTTGATTAAGGTGCTTCCACAATGTAGTGGTTCATATCCAGGATAAAGCCAAATTAAAGGGAAGGAGGAACTGATAGTTCACAGCAATAAAGAAATGGAAGTAATATATATATATATATATATATGTTATGTAAGTATTGAACCTTGTTGTAAAGTCCATTTGGGTTTTACACGACATATTTTATATGTGATCTTTTGATAAAATTTGGACAAAGAGGGTTAAAGTTTTATATTTAATGCTTATGTTGTACAGTTGTTGTTTAATGCAAAACATAATGATATAACTTTCTTGTCATATAGTTTGTATAAAATATGTCTTACCCCGAATTAGATAAATGTTTCTTCGTATCTTGCTAAACAAGTTATGAAAAGAAGGATCCTGATGAATGAGAAGTCATACATGGTGTGGCATAAAAGTTTAAGCCACATTTCTACAACCAAGGATGAGAGATTGATCAAAGAAAGCAATTTTCAATTCTAGATTATGATGATCTTGGAACATGTGCTAGCTGTTGTAGGGGTAAGTTAGCTAATAAGGAAAAAGGGTCAACTTAAGCTTTTAAATTGTTGAGTCTAATACATAAAGATATTGGAAGACCTTATACAGTTGCATTGTGCAATTCTAAATGTATTTTGACATTTGTTGATGATTATTCCCTTTACAATTATATGTTCTTGCTTAAAAAACTGAAGATTGATAACCAATTGGAAAAATTTTCAAGATAGTTAGATTTGACCATGGAGGAGAATATCATAACAAACATGGTATTTCAAAACTTTAAAAGGTCCTTTTTTCCAAATATTTAGAATCAATTGAAATAATGACTTAATTCACTATGCCAAGTAGTTCTGAGCAAAATGACGTGTTGCCGAAAGATATAACTTCACCCTAAAGGACTTAAAGAAGTTGATGCTATTCTACCTGATTATCTAGAAGTTTAGAAACTCAGCCTTGCATACATTGGTGTATGGGACTACCCTATTGAAGTTGTATAATCCTTATAAAGATAAATTGCATGCTTATTGTGTTCATTGTTATTTAGTAAGATATCCTAATCACTATAAAACAACAACTTTTACTGTAGAGAAGGAGGGACCAACATAGTGGAATCACAAACAACTAAGTTTATGGAATACAATGTCTATGAGGATGGTAGATCCTTTGACCTTTCGGATGATAGCAGGGTGGATACTACAATTATCATGTACCCACTACTCATACAGTTAGGTCCGGTGGATCTAGGTCTTTTTACTGTGTCTGTACAAGAACAGGAACCCATTCTTGTACACATACAGGTTCCTAAGGGTACAAAATCTAATACAGTTAAGTAAATCCACTAGAGTGAGACGACTTGCTATCTCATCTAATTTCATAGTCTATTAGGTAAACATGACTATCCTATTAGACATATTACAGATCCAGTTACTTTTACAGAAGTTATTTTTGGACCCAATGCAGATTTGTGGTGGGATGCAATCACTGATGAGATGCAAGCCATGAAACATAGTAAGGTTTGGGAGCTACTTGATTTGCATTAGAACTACAAACCTGTCAGTTGTAAATAAAGTTTTAAGACCAAAAAGATTTCAGGATAAAGTTTAGTAGTTTATGGGCTCATGTAGTTGCCTAATGGTTCACTCAAAGAAAAAGGATGACTTTATGTTACCTTTTCTCTTATATCCTCGTAGGATATAGTTTGAGTGATTAAGGCAATTGTAGCTCATAATGATATAGAATTACATCAGATGATTGTCAAAATAACTTTCTTGAATAAAGACCTTTATGAAGAGGTCTATATGATACAACCTGAAGGATTTCAAATCTAAATAAAATTGACATTGTTTGCACGTTATTCATATCAATATATGGTTTACATCAAACCTTCTGAAAGTGATACCTTACAATTGATGAGGTTATGACCTCTTTTGGCTTCATGGAAGATAAATTTTAAAAGATGCTTATATTATGAGGTCAAGGAAAGCAAATTTATCTTCATATTATTGCATGTGGATGATATATTGCTCACATCAAATTACTTGACCATATTGTAGAAGGTTAAGTAACTTTTGGTCAAGAACTTTGACATGAAGGATCTTGGTACAACACCTTTTGTGCTAAGTATTCAAGTTCACTGAGACAAATCTCAACACTCATCAGACCTCTCATAAAATGCATACATTTAATGTGTGTTACAAAGGTTTAATACGGTTAACTGTAAACCTACTGTACCGTCTATCTCTCATAGTGAGAGATAATCTTTGGCATAGTATCCAAATAATAAAGTAAAGAGAGGTTATGAGGTTAGCATTTAGATGGAGAACATAAAGGTTTTCTCTAATGCAATTTAGTATTTGGTAAGAGAAAACAAGTTTTCTCTAATGTTGTTTAGCATTCGGTGAGAAAAAACAGAATTTCTCTAATGCAATTTAGCATATGCAGTCTAATATAAAGTTGAACAAATCGAGACCTACAAACAAAGATGATATAATTGAGATCATAAAAGTATCATCTTAGTTTGTCACACTCCATTTTTCCATTCATGTTCGTGAGATATTAGGTATACGTAATTGTGTTAGATCTGTGTCGCACATGACATATGCATTTGATACTTTTCGGGATCGAAAGCCTTGCAGGACGAAATGATAGACTTTTATTATCTTTAGATCAAAATTTTTACTTATTCGAATAATATAATTGTGTAACTTAACCGAGTTTTTAAACTGTTTTTAAACTATAGTCAAAATTGCAATTAATATTTGTTCAATGAGGGGAATGTTGGACAATTTTGTCCTTTTTCATAAAGTTGGACAATTATTAACTGCATTTTCTGTTTTTCAATAACTTATCAATTAATAAAAAATAATAAAGTAGCCCAATAAATGATCTAAATCAACAGATCGAAGTCCGAATAAAAAAAGATCCTGATTAGTATGGATCGGACTCATATTAGTCTTGTAATAGAGAAGCCCGATATAGAAGCTATATATAAAGGTTAAGGTTTCCTGCAGTTGCTCATATAATCAATTGTAAGCATAAGGATTTTCTGATCCGTTGAAAGAGCTTATGTATTGAGAAAACTGTAGAAAGACCTTACTCGCGTTCCGGAGAGTAGTTCTCATGAAGAAGGCGATAAATTCGTAGTCATTTTGGCTTCAGAAAGCTAGTTTGAAGTTACAGAGATCGAAATAAGGTATTTTCACATTTCTTCGTTTCTTGCCTTTTTATGTTGGATCCAAGATATCTAACTAAGACACTGCTTGTTTATTAATTCTTATCTCGACTTGGTCATTGTAAAACAAATATAAATGCAAGCATCCACGCAAGGTCTTGACTCTTGAGAGAGCTTCATCACTTTAGGAGAAGTTTCTAACTTTTAAGCGCCATTCTTAGTCCAAACCGTAAGTGAGATCGAAAGGGAGGAGGACCAAGAAACCAACAAAATCAATATGGGTTACATTTGAAATTTGAATTTAAAACCTCAACTCTTTGCTTGCTTAAGACTTCTAAATTTTGACATGATTTGAAGAAATTCTTAAGTTAATTATTTTTATAAAAGGTTTAATTCTTGTAATAGAAATCAAACTTCGTTGAAATCCTTGAGAATAGGTCTAAGAAGGCATGAGATAATCCTTCCATGAGCCAATTGAGTAAGAAATGAGGAGCAACTAAAACTTTAAATCCATGAGCCAATTGTGATTCTTTTGCACATATTTGTCATAATTTTGAGATACTAGGATGGTAATTTCAAATAATCTATATTAGAATTGCAACAGGGACAAATTTAAATATCCAGTTTCTTTTCCGAGTCTCTGGTGTAGAACGAAGAAAGAAACGCATTCACTTGGAATAAATGTCATCCACCTAGCTTTCTCGTCAATCGGGGTAAAGTGCGTTAGGAAAAATAAATAGAAAAGACACCATTATGTATGAGAAAGCAACAAGTCACAAATTATTTATAAAAAAAAAAGAGAGAAAAAGAAAAGAAAAGCAGTTATAAAATATTATAAACAAGCTGATTAACAAATGAATCACTACGCATGTTACAGAATCTCTTCCAAGGCAACAATTGTGAATTATGCAGATGTTAGTGGCTGTTGCCTCCTTTGTCCGTTGTGTCCATCGTATGGCTTGGTGGACTTGCTAGACCGCCTCCTCAAAACCACAGTCCATGTAACCAACTCCAGCAACAGAGCAATCCCACCTAATACCGAAATCACCACAATGAAAGCTGATTTCCACTTACTTGCCGGTTGCAATATATCCAGACCTTTGAATATGTTGACTATGCCCAGTACCAGAATAGTGTACCCCACACCGTGGTGGTACAAGTTCCAGTAGAATCGGAACTTGTGATCTTTCTTAGGTCTCAAGAACAGCGCAAACATCTGACACAACCCAACACAGACAAAAACAAATCAACCAAAACAATAACTTTAATTTGCAGCTCCTCCCTCCATTAATGGATTTAGAGTTACCTGGAGTGTAGCGATAGCGAAGAGGGCGATTCCAATGTTGCGATGATTAGAATATGTAATCCCCTTGGATTCACTTCCTAGTTTGATACCAGTTGCCCATCCAGCAACACCCAGGCTATAGGCAGAAACTTGGCACGTGACGTGCAGATAAAACCACGCCGGATCTGCGGATTCGAATGTCCTAATATATCGAGCGATTATAATCCCGATTGGGAACAGAATTCCCCAGCTCACAGCATTTAGTACCCCGTGAATCTGATGTAGACATAGATCGTCAAACATGAACTTTCTAACTAAATAAGCTTGTAATAATATCAATCAAACTCACATTTTTCTTCTTAGTCCTGGAGTCCACACCGCCGCCACCGCTGCTCTGTCCAGATTTCAAATCCAAGCTTCCCTTAGCGTTCGTATTGGCCCCGTTTAAGTCATGAATGGTCAGAACACCCTTGTCATCAACGCTGGGCCCCACTTGCCACAATTGATTCACCGTCCCTTTAGCGACCAAATCCGCCGGAACCTTAATCTTCGCGAACAGCCTCATGACTCCGCTTTGCTCCTCCGCGCTTGTGTCCCACACATCGAAATCCAGCTTGGATTTTACCACCGCGTCAGCAGTGTAGCCGCTGATGTTGTATGTCTTCAGCGTCATGACCCCGGTGGAATCTTTGTACCCAACTAAAGCTCGGGATCCCGCCATTTTCTGTACGGTGGGATTTATACCCCACGAAATCCATCCATCAGATTTCGACGGCGACGCGATGAAGGCGATTGAGAGAGTGGAATTGGACGAATCGTAGGTGAAGTGGAGGTAGGAACTAAGTGTGGGGAGGTCCAAGCAGTGAGCGTACAATTTGTTGCCTTTGAAACTTTGGGACTTGCAGGTTTGAGACTGGGTTGGTGAGATTAAAGAGACCCACAGACAGAACCCAAGAAACAGAACAGAGAAGTGAAGGGAAGCCATTGATGAGCTTGCAAGCAAATTATGAGAGATAATGCTGGCGGAATTTATAGACAGCGAGGAAAGCCAACTATAGAGACGCGTGTTTGATTCAATATTGCGAATACGGTAACGAATTTGGTACAGATTCTGGTAAGGTATTGGTAATTATGAATACTGGTTACAGCTGTAAGAAATTTTTTAACTTTATAAAATAGTTATTTAATTTTTAAAAAAGAATTATAAAATTATATATATTTAAGTTATCTCTAAAAGTTACAAAATAAATAATAATCATAATTAATATATAATAATAATAATTTTTAGATATTTTATATATAAATAATAACCACAATTTATATAAAAAAATAATCTTCATCATATAAATATAAAGTTGATAACAATACAAAGTATTTAAAATATCATAATTTTAATTTTTATTATATAATAAATAATAATTACATCAAAATATTCAATAATAAATAATAAATATCCTTAACTATCAAATTATTATAATTTATAACAAAAATTCTTTAAATAAAATTGAAATATGAAACAAAATATATATTATTTAATTTACTATCAATTAAATATATTATATTTAATTAATTAAAATTAATTATTACTAAAATTATAAATAT
>JAOSBK010000009.1:7166926-7190022 GCA_027568895.1 Erythroxylum shatona | reverse complement strand
ATTATATAAGAGATTAAATAAATTTATTTAATTAAAAGTAATTTATCTTTAAGTTTTATCTAAAATGTAATTATTATTAGTGATAAAAATATAACTATATTAACATTAATAATTAAACAAGTTTTTATTTTTATTTAAAAGAAAAATAGAAGTAAAAAATTAAAAACAAAAATTGAAAACTGTAACATAAAAACAGAAATAGAAACAAACGAAAACTTTGTTTTCTCTTTTTCTGTCGCCAAAATTATCGCAAGATGCTGATCCAGTTTAGGAAAAAAGACCGAGTATATCATATTATCAAACGGACGGTTAGTGTATATATCACATGTGTATAATTGAAAGATGTAAAAGTGGTTAACGGTGCTTCTCTTGTATTGTACCTACCAAATTTCAGAGTTTGATAAATACGAAACTTCTCAATCGTCACGATTTCTTTCCATTAATGAATTCAAGTTGAACTACTTCAATTTAGCTCCACTACGACCTGCTCATTGTCCAACGTTAACCAAATTGGAACAGTAGTAAATTCAAAATTCAAACCACATTTTTCTTTTGATCGCCAGCTTTCTTATAGTTTTCTTATTTTCAAGTCCATCTTTTCGCGTTCCCTCCGAAAGAATTATACCTGATCGTCGAATCCAGGTCTTTTCTTGTGGGAAGATTGGACAGCTAGAGGTTCACACATATCATGAATATTGTATACATATAAGCAACATTAATCAAAGTCACAGTTGCATGTAATGAAATATTAGTAATCACATTAACATCAAGTCAAGCTTATCTGCGGCGACCATATATATTAATAGTATTGGAATGTTTAAGATATATTCTAAATTAAATAACATACTAATTTATTTATAAAGTCAAAACAATATTAACCTATAAAGTGAACTCACAAGAAATAAATATTTAATATATTTTACCAATCTAATTATTGAAATAACAAAGTAGGCTTTACTATTCCCTGTATTTAAAAAATATATATGTTTATCTTGTTCTCTAAAATAAATTATAAAGTCTCTTATTTCTTAAAATGTTACTCCCTCCTATCCCAAATAAATGTTGTTTTAGAGAAATGCACACTTATTAAGAAAATTAGTGAAATGTTTGATATACCCTTATTAATTGCATGTTGAATTGTCTTTAAAATGTAATTTGTATAATTAGAATGTTAGAGATATTAAAAGGTAATTTTGAAAATACAATTATAAATATATATGAAAAATTATAAACGATATTTATTTTAAATACTTAAATTTTTTTGAAATAATTTTTATTCTAAGTAGGAGGAAGTATTTAGGCCGATATATAATATTTTTATTTCGTTACGTTCTCCGACAGCGAAATTCAAAACTGTTTGATTCCATGTTTGTTGAAATTTTTACTACTGTCCTTCTGTTCTAAAGAGAAGAAGAAAGCTTTTTTGTTTTAGGAACACGGTTCGTGGGATCACGCGTGAAGGATGAGAGGGAAATGTAATTATTGAGTGGCAAGTGAGCAATGAGCGCTCTTCCGTTGATTGGAAGTGGACGGTAAAGATTGGCGGCACTTAAAAAATCTGGGCCCCAACGTCCTAAGGAAAGTGGCAAATTCATCCCGTACTTTAATGCCAATTCAACCATGTCAAATCCACGGTCAAAGTCCCATGACCCAACCGTTACAGGGACAACTAGTTTAACTCTTTCTTCTTCTTTTTTTTTTGGAATAACAGCTAGTTTAAGTACTACGGAGATAAACTTTTGTAGTTTACTTTTTTAGTTGAATATTTAATATTTAAAACATATTATAATGAGGTACTGACATCCTTTTCCGAATTTTATTCCATATAATTTTGATGTATATTTATTTCATTTATATATCAATTGTTTTAATAAAATTTAAAATCATTATCACACCCAATCTGAAGTTTCGCAATAAAGCAGAGTCTTGAGAGGTCTAATAATACGCAATTTTAGTTATTTTCGATAAACCCGCATGCAAATGTGACAATAAAAGATAGATGCAGGTTAAAGAGTAAATAAATGGAACTGACACACTAAATTATTATGTAAATAAAATTATAATAAATACATAAATAAAATAAAATAAAATATAACTAAAGGATATACTTCAAAACAAAATATAATATGAAGATAAAATAATAAAATAATAATAATAATAATAATAATAATAATAATAATAATATTTAAAAAAAGAGTACAGAGTAGTTGGTATAAGGTATGATGAATAATTAAATTATTTATGAATTTTTAATACAAATTTAACGAATATCTGAATAAATTATATCTAGTTTATCTAATCTACCTGCAAAGCGATGGAATAGAGCACGGCTGTCATTAAGTTATTTTCTGCTTAAATGAAAATCAATAAGTTTACTTTTTTTTTCCCTTTAGAAAGAAGTTTATTCATTCTCGGAGATCTGTAATCAACATAACCCATTTATTTTGGCTAAATGCCCAATTTTGGGCCAAACGTCTTCGAATTTAATCAATTTAGGTTAAACATTTTAACCTACTTAATTAAAGTGTGAATGTTATTAATTATGCTTAATGTTAGCTTATTTTGGACAAAAATCTTGCAATATCATACATGCATCGTTAAGTGTAAATGATGTCTCTTATGTGGCATTTTCGTTATGTTTGATATTGAATTTGTGAATTTCAAATTATCTTACCAAATTGCCTTTTATCCTTCTCACTATTCTCTTCTTTGTTTTTTAATGAAATCCTTATCTCTTCTCTCTTCTTCTTCTTCTCCTTCTTCTTATCTGAATTAATCTGTGTTCTTCCATAAAAACTCTTTTTCCTTTCGCAATTTGTATTACATTTTTGAAGACATCAATTGGCAATACTTGAGAAAAAACTCAATTAGTAGATCTTCAAGGTAACGAGGTCGATTAGAGGATTTAGTTTGTTGTTTTCTTAGTTGTAACGAGAGTTTACTAAAAAAAGTTTAAATTTTCATGTTTGATAGTAGAGGAATGCGTTCTAACCTTAAATCGAGTTCACACAAGTTGATTTCTTCAACTTAGTTAAATGTGACTATGATAGAGAAGCTAAACATCGTTACCATAACTTAAAAGTACTTAGATGGACTTCCTGGACTAATAAAAATCCAAGAAGAAGGTTTTATAGTTATCGACTATTTTTGATAATTTTGTACATTTTGATGTTCTTTTATATAAATATGTTTATATTTTTATTAACAAATTGCTCTTTTTTGTTTCATGGTAAGAGTGAAAATGTCTGTGAATTTCATGAATGACATTATCAAAGATTTTCTCCAATAGCAACACATTATTTTAGAGTTGGAAAACATAGAGAAGATGTTATACCATCAAACTAATCTATTAAAGACTGAAGTGGTAAAGTTAAGAGAAAATATTGTAGATGTTTTGGAAGCTGAAATTATTATAGAAAATTTTAAGTTGAAGAATGAGCTACATGCTATAAAGAGTAGTAATGAAATGCATTCAACAAAGTGTTAGAAATTTGTAGCTTGTTTAACCTTTTGTTTACTAGTTTCGCTTCTGTTTGTTAACTTAAATAATGAAGGCAATTCAGGCAATAATTATATGTTAAAAGCCTTACTTGGAAATGGTTTTATATACTAGAACAATGTCTAAATGCAATTGAGCTTACAAAGTTATTTTGTGGCATACATATACAAATGCAGTTTCATCGTCTAGCATTCATGAACTTAAAAAAAAAACTTAAAAGAAAAGAAAATCGAAATGTCTGTCATTGCATTCATTCATATAATAACAAATGAATGCCAATATTAATAACAAACGCCTAACGATATTCAATAGATATCCAACCCATTAACCAAAATATTATCCATCATTAAGTTAAACAAATATCACAAAATAGATGCATATAAGTATCATCCATTGTTCAATATGCAAAACACTAATAAACACAATTTTGTTTACATTTTCTCCTTTCCCTTTGAAGATGCAGTTTGACTTTCTTGACTTGGATTCATATGCCCAGAACTAGCTTGCTTGCTTTTTTATTAATCTTGGACTTGGTCTTCCAGGCTATAGATAAAATGAAACATTATTAACTCCAATTGTATCACTTAATTAATGTTTAATAAGAATGCAAAAATTAAATAGTTAATTAATGTTTAATTAACTTGAGTTAAAATGTGAATTTATAATGTTCAATATATTTCGACCTTTGAGTGAAATTCAAAAGCTCAATTTCTTTAGCTTACCAGACAAAACCCTAAATGATATTAGATTAACCCTTCAAACACCAAAAATTCCCAAATCGATGCACAATGAATCTATTCATCAAAGTCTAATCACCGCTTGCCTTCAATAATCGATCTTCTTCTTCAAGGTTTTTAGTATCATCCGAATTAGTTCTCTTTCTTTATTATTTGTATCTCATTTTTTATTAAGAAGTTATTAGATGAACGTGTGATTTTATATACTATATATTATGTAAAGCTTCCTCGAATCTTCAAGAGAATGTAAATGAAAATATAGGCAGTGGTAATGTCATGATGGTTTGTACAAGATTAAGAAATTGTTTATTTTGGAACAGCCATTGCAAAAACTATGTTTGTTTATTGCGACAATGATGGAGTCATTCAATCGGGTATCCATGTGTTTGAATATGCATTCCCTATACGGTTTGATTTAACTTTTTAAGTTTTTAGGATTTAATTTTTCAAAGGATTGTGAAGAAATTAACATGATTGTTCTATATTGTTTGCTTCTTAGGGGAAATGCATGGTACGTGCAATTCATCTAGTTAAATGATCGATGTTGCAAATGGGAAATCGTTTATTATATCTTCTACTAGTTTAGTTAAAGAACAAAAGTTATTGGAAAAGGGTGTTAATAAACTAACTCCCGGGGAAGATCTTTTTCTATTTCAATTGATACCTTCAAATGTGCATGGTGCCTTCTTAGGAATCCAAACACAAAGAACTCCTTTATCTTATCTACCGAGTCTCATGTCACTTGGAATTTAGAAAAATAATTATTTCTTTTTCGTTTTGATGGAATAGGCATGAAACTTGATTTATTATTTTGTCTGTAAGAATTGTTAAACTTCTAATTAAATTCTTTATTACTTACCACATATCATTATAATATATTACTTACCACATATCATTATTTATTTTTCTGTAAGAATCATATATCATTATATTACAAAAGTCATGTTAAAACTATTTAAAAATTTTGTGAAAATATATAAATTTGTCACATCTTATAATTTAAAATAGAAAATAAAAAGTATAAATATATAATATTAATTAATTTTGATTTTATAGTTTCATAAATTATTTAAATAATTTGACATTTTTGTTATCTAAATTTATTTTTGCACTTAAAATCACTGTCAATAATATTAAATTTGATTTTTCTCAAATTGATGTTCAATTACAAACTTATCAAGTCAAAGTTAGTGGATTTATAATTATAAATAAGAGAGTTATTTTGTTATTAAACATTCACGACGTTTTTCCAAAATTGACATCAAAGACTTACCCTTTGATAATGAGCCTACAAAACCGTTGCAAAAGGATAAGTTTCTTATGATGATTTTCATGAAAAGTTTTCCATTTGGCGACAATTTTTCTGACTCATTGCCAAAAGCTTGTGATTTGGTGACGATTAGGCTGATCTTTTCGCGATGATTCTTAAAATCCTCACAAATGCTCACGTTTACTTGCAATTTTCAAATCGTCTCCAGAACAAGTAGCCAAAAACCCTTCATGTTGTAGTGAATTCACAAGTGAAATAATCATACATCCGAAAGAGACGTAAGCATGAAGTGAGTTATATACAAAGATATGACTCGCAACTCATTATCTTAAGGTTTTAAGTTGAAATATGATGTTCTGGTTATCTATATGCTTACTTGAACATGGTTCAATTTCTCCCAAAGCCCCCTCAAAATCCTTCATTAGTATTAGAGTTAGGTTGGTGAAGTGTGATGAATAGAAATTCATATATTTGAGTTAAAAGAATGGTAATTCATGGAGTGACTCAAATGGTTTCGCGTTAGCTATATTTTGAGGGGGAGCTAGTTCGATATGGATAAATCCACTTACGAAGAGATGTTGGAAATTCACAAATGGAGTAATCTCACGTTGGAAAGAGATATAAGGATGAAATGAGTTATATACAAAGATATGACTCATAACCGTATAATTGAATACCGTATCATATCAGGCATTGTTATTTGTCGATCATTAAAATA
Source organism: Erythroxylum shatona (assembly GCA_027568895.1). Lineage (NCBI taxonomy): Eukaryota > Viridiplantae > Streptophyta > Magnoliopsida > Malpighiales > Erythroxylaceae > Erythroxylum > Erythroxylum shatona. The sequence continues at coordinate 7,183,798 of JAOSBK010000009.1, read as the reverse complement.
CTACTCATAATTTTAATTTTAAAAAATTATACGACCAAATTGAAAAACTTAGAATTTCTCATATATAAAATAATAATTACCTATAATAAAAATGATAAAACTATCTACAATTTATTTAATAAATAGTAAAGATACAAATAAGAATATATTAAATAATTTTAATTGTGATTAGACTTATACAAAGTGATTATAAATTATATAACTAAATATGATATTTTAATATAATTTAAATATTTTTAATAAATATTTAAATTATATTTATTAAAGGACCATAGGACGCAAGAGTATTTCAAATCCAATGGAGATTCGGTCTATGTAGATGTACTCCAAGGGGTACGCAGGTGTATTCGGTGTTACTGACACTACCTGACCACAAACTCACTATTTATGGCTCTGATACCACTCTTGGTATCAGCACTCAGTGTAATTTTCCAGTATTGAAAGCTTGATTACAAACTAAGATGAACCTTGTTTTTATAGACAAAGTGAGGGATAGAAATGTAAACTGTCCTAGAAACATAATGATAAAGCTTTAACAAAAAGCAAACCTAAACTTATCTCTAAGGAATCTATTTTACAAAAGTAAAGTAATAATTCACCTAACTTTAACCAAAGTCAAAAAGCAAATAGAAGTAAACAGTACTACTTTACGAGGTGAAAGAGAAAGATGATAAGATGGAATCTTCAATAATTATTGAAGGTGACGTGTGGAACCCATCTATCATCATGTCAGTTGTCTCATTCTTACTTTACAGATGTAAAGGAAGGTCTTCATCATCTGTCAAGTCCATATCTCTGTCGAGTTGTTCAATGAGCTCATGGATATTGGTGTCAGCCCAATCAGCAGGCCATGGGCTTGTAACAGAGGTGCCAGCAGAACTAAGTTCAGTTTCGGGCTGTGGGCTGGAATCCGCAGCAAGCCTGTGTGTTAGACAGGGAATTTTTTCCAACGAACATGGCACATCAAGGGAGAGCTTTTTACTCAAACTATTTTAGAAAATTTGGCTTCCTACAAATTGTTAAGAGAGATTAATTACACGTTCATATACCTTATGCCAAAAAAAGCTAACCCTTGCTCTCTATTCAATTATCGTCCCATTTCATGATGTAACACTATATATAAAGTTCTTGCTAAGCTCTTAGCTAGAAGATTGAAAAAAGTTTTGATGGATATTGTCAGACCAACTCAAAGTGCCTTCATCGAGGGTTGTTCTTGTTCCATTAGCAACAATATTCTACTCATGCAGGAGCTTCTGAAGGATCACCACACTGGGAAAAATCTGAAAAGTAGCATTTGGAAAATTGACTTCTAAGCATTTGACTCAGTGAGTTGGCCTTTCATTCAAGCTCGTTTGGATGCTTTGGATTTTCCTACTCAATTCAAAATCCGGATTATGCTATGTCTCCATACCTCATCAATTAGCATCCTTATCAATGGAATTCCGACAAAACCTCTGAAACGTGTTCGATGAATTCGACAGGCGCCCTCTCTCCCCTTACATTTTTTTGTTGGTTATGGAAGGTTTGTCTTGTATGCTGCAGAAGTTGACACCCTGTCATCACAAATGCAGCTCACTCACCTGTTGTTTACAGATTGTTTAATGCTTATGTTCGAGTCTGACCTGTTGTTCATTAATATTCTTAAGGATATTTTGACCAGATTCTATAGCTGGTCAAGTTTGAAGATTAATCTACAAAAAAAATGGCTTCTATTGTTCTTCGGATGTCCTAAACTAGAGAGAGATTGCTAATCCCTTGGTATGGAGCCACATCAGCCACCTTTTAAATACTTGGGGGGTCCCTATTTCTTATATTAAACTCATACACTCAGATTGCATACCCCTCCTCGAACAATACAAGTCTAGAATCTTACCTTGGAAAAATCAATTTCTTTCTATGACAGTGAGAGTCACGCTTTCCTTCTCAGTGCTAAGCAGTTTACGCATACAGTGGGTCAATCACTTAATTCTGCCAAAGAAGGTGATTAAGGAATTAGATAGAACAATTAGAGCCTTCCTTTGGTTGGGTTCTTCGGCTAATGCGAAGAAAGCTAAAGTGAAATCAGATGAGGTAACCTCTCTTAAGCAGTAAGGTGGCTTAAGAGTTTATTCTACTAACATCATGCAACAAGTTCTACCATACAAGAAAATAAGGAGATTACTCATGGACAACTCCTCTATATGGATTAAATGGCTTCATGAATTATACCTCTCATCTCATAATTTTTGGAAAATGCCGATGATCAAGAGCTGCTCTTAGATATTCCATTAGATGCTGAAGCATAGATACCTAATTTACCTGTATATTCACTATCGATTGGGAAATAGTAACTCCATCTGTTTTTAGTACAATAATTGGACTAAGTCCAGTCCACTAATCCGAAGATCTGAACTTGTTCGGTTCAAACATCGAGTCCCCCTTAATGCCACTGTCTTAACACTTACTCCCTCTTATTTAAAATGAAAGTCGTTTTAGAGAGATTTTAACTATTCAAAATAAGAGTCGTTCGTGACTTTTCATGTATATTTATAATTTTACTTTCAAAATTATCCTTTAATTTTTCTTACATGAGTACCACCATTAATAAGGGTGTATCAAATATTTCATTAGCTTTCTTAATAAATGTGCATCCCTCTAAAACGACTTTCATTTTGGATAGAAGGGAGTATTTCAGATGGGAAGTGGGTCGGACACTTCAGAAGTTTTTCTACTCTTTGCCAGTTATTCCCCAGTCTACCTAACTCTAATCACGTGGATGCAATTGTCTGGAAGCCCTACCCTTAAGATCTATTCACTAATAAATCATGTTACACGAGTCTTCAAGTTAATCTTCCAAAGGTTTCTTAGTACTCTTTTCGACACTAATCTTCAAGCTAGTCTTTCAACGATTTTATTGGTACTCTCTTATGTGGAAACAATGTATCAGCCCTAAAGCATCTATGTTTACGTGGTTAGCTATTAAAAACAAATTGAGCAGGAAGGATAGATGGCACAGATCCTTCAACCCCTTGTGTGAGCTTTGTCACATGTTAGCTGAAAACCGTAACCATTTATTTTTCAGTTGCATCTAGTCGTCCACGGGTTAGGGCCAACTGCTTCATAAACTTGCTCCTTCTTGCTACTTATATGATTGAAGTCCCACTCTTGATTGGATTATTAATGTGTCCAGGTCCTAGAAAAAGGATAGTTTGATTTTTAAAGTAATTTTCAATCTAGAGCTCTACAATATATGGTGAGAGAGAAACCGAAGGATCTATCAGAAGGAGTGTACTTGCCCTTATCAGCTAGCCGACTCCATTTCTAATAAGGTTCGTTGTCTAGTTATTGCTAAGGAAGTACCTCACCGCTTATCTGACAATATGAAAGCACGCTGGCTTGTCTAATATAGTTGCAGGTTAACTGTAGGTTAGGACAGAGCTCAAGTAGTATTTTGGCGTTGTAAAGAGCTACTTTTGGTGTTCTTTTAAGTAGAAATCATTGTAATGTTGTGTATAGTTTTACTATAGTTAATAAAATTCCTTTTAATTTAAAAAGCTGACGTGGGCAATTAAAATATCTCCAAATAAACAAAAATTAGAGGTTTGAAAAACTACCCCTTTTATCAAAAGGAGCTTTGAGAAAGAAAATGTACTTTGAGCAAATAATATATTTTGTATCTTATGTGTATGTAAGACTGTTACATAAAAAGATACTTGTAAAAAAATATACTATTGCAATGATTACAAAAATCTGTAACATACATAACGTTTATAATAACAGTCAGAAATTATATAAGGATTTTTAATGGAAAATAAAAACCCAATTTAATTTATTTTAATAAAAGTTTCAATATTTTTCTTCTTACTCTTTACATGAAATAATCTTGTGAATTTGTTTGCTGTTAGAAAGTTACCAAAAATCGATATAAAAATAAATTAAAAATTTGGAATCAACTAATTAGTATCAAACAAGTGGAAAAATACCTAGATTGATGAAAACTCTTTACCATATATGTGAATCAATTAGGTTTCTATTTTATTTTAAATAACCTTTTTTGTATGGTTTTAAATTGGAAAGTTCTACACCTTAAAGTAATTTTAAACAAAAACAATGCTCTTGGAACGCACATTTCTTATTCAGTGAGAATTTCAATCTCTTATTCATGATTCAAACTCAGCTCGTCAACATAAGGTTATAAGACCAATATCAAGTGAGAAGTGGCATGGTTTTCGCGGATGAAAAGAGGGGACCAGCCACTGTTGGCCGTTCAAGGGCTTGTCTGGGCGTCCAGCCTGGGGTGGATTGTACATGAGCACGTTCTGTGGCCCAATTTCGACTATTAGTCAACACAAAAAACAAAAACCTTGTGACGATTCGCCTGCAATTATGTAGAAGAATGGACAAGCAAGACTAGAATAGCTTGTTGACCAAAACTTCAGATTAACTTGCTTTGGGACTAAGCTTTATGATGATCATACTTGTTCATTTAAAATTTTGAAGAGTTTGATTTCACCGGTGACTTTCAACCAAATATTAATTCCTTACTTAATTGTGGTCGTTCTGTACACTTGGGCCTTTCAATAACGCATTTTGCGCCAGGCTCGTGGTTTCATGTATTGAAATATAAGCATATATAGACTTAGTATTAGAGTCAGAGAATTTTATCAAGAAAAAAAAGTTTTCTTATTAATTCACTAACCAGAAATTACAAAGCTTTTATAGACAAACAAATAAACTAGCACGTGAAGACCACGTGAGAGTAAAGTTAGCTAACCCAACTAATTAACTAATTACATTAATTAGTATAAGGAACATTAATACTTAGGAAATTCTTGATTAACGGGTAGGAGAATAAATCAATAGAAAATGAATAAATGATAGTGGTTGATTATTTATTATGATTGATTGAATAGTTTTTTTTCATATATAAGTTTTAGGTAATAGTCTATACCTTCCATGTATGTGACGAATAGTTTTGATTCCTACCAATACTAATACTTTTTAATTTTTTAATTAAAATGTAATTAATTAAAATATAATTAATTCAAATATAAAATATAATTAGTTAATTAAATTAATTAATTAATAAAGTAATTAATCAAGATAAATTTTAATTAATTAATTAAAATCTAATTAAGATGTAATTAATTAATTAGTTAGTTAGTTATATTACAATTAATTAAAATATTATTCATTATTACTTAAAATATAACATCATTTGTATTATTAGAGGAATGTAAATTGTGTTAAACTATGTTACTTGATTTTATTATAGCAATGAAATGGTAGACATTATGATTGTGTCGATGAATTGCATAACATTTTGGATAATTAAACTATAATTTGATGATATTATGTAACTAATGATATGTTGATGCAAGAAAATACTAGAGTATTTTTTCTTCGAGACCTATTAAAAAGGACAAATCGTAATATACTTTATTCTAAACATTCTGTCATTATAAATTGGGTTCATAAATTAAAAATAATTATTTAAAATATATTTAAAATTTGATAAAAAAATTTAACAAATTTTTACGTCTCAAGCTTTTTAACAAACCAACCATCGTCAATATTAATAATAATAATTTTTTTATCTTAACTAATTATTATATAATTATAATAATTATATCTATTCCTACTCTTTAATATATTCCATTTTTATTTACGTTATCAATGTCAATCAATTGACCTGACGAGCAATTGAATACTTTGATAGGTCTACATCTCGGAAGGCATTCGTGCTTGATTTTGTCATTTAATGGCTTGTGTTGTGGGTGGCGTCTAAGAGAATAGAGAGGTTGGGTTCTCGGGGTACCCCAAGAAAGCCTTTACTTTTAAAAGGCTCCTCTGCTTTTTGCTTTCTGACCATAGGCATGGCCATTGCTTTTGGAGCAAAAATTCCATTGCTTTTACGGAATATATAGAAAAAAGAAAAATAAAAAGACGCTGCGAGTAATTCATCAGTTTCCGTAGTTTGCACACACACACACATATATATATATATATTAAAAAACAAAGTCTCAAGTTTCTCATAAAGAAAGCACATGTCACATTGCGTGTCGGTATCAGGAAAAATATCCCAAGTTCACAACAAAGTACAAACTTGGGTTATCAACCTTAAATTAAGCAGTCCTGAATGTATAATTTCCAGACAAAAACCCCAATTTAAGGAATCACCGACTGTCAAAAGATGAATCGGAAGCCGAGTTGCCAACATGTGTTACTAAAAGTAATCAGAACGATAAAAGAAAATTCTATTATTAATCCTGTTTCAAAGTAACTTTAGAACAGGATCAACAGCAACCATATCACAATGTCCAAGAAAAAAAAAGAAAGAAAACAGCAACTTTATTGGTTCATGCCAACCACAATAAGAACAATTAACATTGCAACCTCGAAAAGAAATTTTGCAAGACCAGAAAAATCTTAGAGACCTATTAAACTACCGATAATAACGGACAGACCAAAATAAAATCCTACTTTGACTTCTTGTATCCTGTAACCAGCGCCAGTACTATTAGTTCCAGTGGAGCCATTACCAGCTGTGGTCGAGGAGGAGGCCACCAAGTTCAGTGTCGAATTAGCTTGAAGATTGGCCGGACTAAAATCGTGCTTGTCGGGCCTCCCATTGGTTGTCGAAGGACCTACCTGCCAAATCTGATTCAGCTTCTCCAAGTCATTAGGAACCTTGACGGAAGCGAAGATCTTGTAGTTTGTGCCGTCTGATTCAGCGCTCAGGTCCCAGACGTCGAACGATAACTTGGACTCGTTGATCACTTTGTAGGAAATAAGATTGTAGGTTTTAACCACCATCTTGCCGTCGGATTTTAGGGCTATCAAGGCCTGCCCTCCTCGCATTCCGGTACCGTTGAGATTGATGCCCCAACCGACCCAACCGTCGGATTTGGCCGGAGGGGCTATGAATGCGATGGAAAGAGAGGAGTTGGAGGAGTTATAGGTGTAGTGTAGGTAGGAATTAAGTGATGGTAGGTCACTGCAGTTGGCGTAGAACTTGTTGTTGTCGAACTTCTGCGAGGTACATGTCAGTGCCTGAACTTGCGAGATTATTAGAACCCAGAAGGCAAGAACTAGAAATGGAGCTGAGAAGTAAAGAGAAGCCATTGTGGTGAGATGGACAGAGAAGTTAGGGTCAGATGAAAGGAGAGTGCTTTTGCAAATGAAAGTTGACTTGGAACAACGCATATAAAGGAAAATGTGTGTGTGTTTAAAATAATGAAAGAGATGAAAGGCGACCAGATCTAACTATTCAATTTTCTTTTTAATTTATTATTGTAGAAAGAGGGAAATGGTTAATCCCTTCAATTTGTATTAGACCTCTAAATAAATGAAAGCTTTCTAAGACTGCTGCGTATGCGTATCTCATTCTCATGCAGTTGTATGGCGTAATCCTACATAATTGTTACTTGTTAGAACAAAATGTATATCTCCCTTATTTTGGTTTGAAGCATCTATTTATTTTGGTTTGAAGAATCTATAATATCCTTAAACAGTGGTAGTAATATTTTGTATTTTAAGTAAAATTAGTTTTACTAAATAAGTTTGATATTTCTATTTGGCCTGCCAAACGTGTGATTGGAATCAAACACAGTTGCACAAAAGTTTAAAAACATTAAAGAGTTTTCTCTAAATGCAAAATAGCTGTATCAAAAAGGATAAGCACGTTGAAATAGTGGTAGAATTGTAATAAAAGAAAATGTACGTAGCGGCATACCCTACGGTGTATGTAACGTGGGTCCTATTCGGCGAGGGACACCGCATAGGGTGATGATAGTGTACATGGATTGGATCTGGCACTTGGGGTAGGTTTTTGTAGTTTGTTGACTTTAAGGGTAGTGGAGTGAGGAGTGAGGCTTGGGAGGCGAGTCAGGCGAAGGATATGAGGTGGGACGCTTGGTCGCTAATAATGTTTTTTTCTAGGACAATCACCAATAATGTTGGAGAATCCTGACAAGCGTTGGGCCGTTAATTCTTCTTCTTCTATATAACAATGCGATATACATATAGAATATATAATTATGGCGAGAGCCGAGACGGAGCATCTTGGGTTGGGGGATAATGCACGTAGCGTTAGTGTTGAACTACTAACCCACTTGCATAAACTTCTACAAGTTGAATTGTTTACTGAGGATAATGTAGAAAGGAAGAATAGTGAGAGCTTCGGGCAGACAAAAATTGAGGATTTTATGCACGTGAACATGAAGTTCCCGTCGACTAAGCAGAGGAAACAGGACGCTAATAAAGTCTTGCTTATGTAAGCACAGGAAGGAAGTCACGGATACATCCGACGAGGAAAAGGGGATAAAACTGGAAAAGACCGGACTTGGAATTGTATAATTCCATTTTTTTTAATTTATAAAATTCAAAAGAAACCAAAATAAATCCCCTCAAAAAAAAAAAGAAACCAAAATAAATTATTTAACACAAACCAAATCAATAATTATTTAGGGATTCAAATACAAAAGTTAAAAATTCACATGAATTTATATAACGCAATTCATAATTTCAAATATTAAAAAAATTTAAAAAACTCATATCACCTTTTAAAGTACTACTTACAGGAAAGCAGCAATATGCCAATCTCAAAATCTAATACCTGTTAGTTTTTATTTTCATTTTTAAATTAAGTAAAAAAATCATAATCCCCCTTGAAATGATATAATCGTGTTAACCAAGACTAGAAAGATGTTGGTATGGATCCCATTATGCTTTGTTTTTGTTGTCTGTTTTAATAATTGCCTCATGCGCTAATTAAGATGCATCATCACGTTAAGATTCATTGTCAGATAATTTTAAAACAAGAATGGAACTCTTTAATGCTGAAGACTTTCATGAGAAAAAAAGTTTAATTTTTCTTTTTATTTGGATTTGTTATGACAATTTTACAAAAATTATATTCTTACCCATATGAGATATTCTTTATTTTCACTGATTTTTTGTCCACATTATGCTCTTTTATTTTAACTAATTATTTTTATTCATGATTTTCTAGTTTCACTAGTTAATAATTTATGTTTATATAACAAAAAGTTGATTTCTTTATATTTTTAAAATTATTTCCTTTCTTGATATTTTGAATCGATCAAGCACGTACATTGTCATCATCTGTTCAAAATAGGTAGTACCGTCAAGAATTAAATTTTGTATTTGACCTTCTAAAATGAAAGATTGTTGGAAGTAAAAAAAAATACAACTCTTTAAAATCAACAACAAAACACTTCTCATTACATGAAAAACTCTCCAGTCTAGAGGAAAATATGGGTTAAACGATAAGTAAATCAACTAAACTCAAATGAGAATTTATAAAGTTTAATATCTCATCCCACAATTACACGTTACTTCACAAAGTTTCAGGATTTAAATCAAAAATGAAATGTGAATCAACAAGCTCTCAAACAAATATAAAATATAATAAAAAAAGAGATGAAAATATTATACTACTTGCTCTCTCAGTGTTTTTCTCACTTTTTTGGTGTTTTGGCCACTCTCTCAAGCAAAACCTACGTATCTTTTTTTTTAATCACGAAATAGGTTTTTTTACATTGTACATAGTCATATACACAATCATGTCTCTTCAACACTACCTCATTCGCAGATGTACAGCCACTGAGCGCTACACGATCGTCACACATGGCCGTGTAAGTCTTGAACACGGGCGTGTACATGACTGTGTATGTTTTCGCCCTTCACTTCCTCTTTCACATGGTTTTAGAGACCTACGCAGTTAATACACACTATCGTATAGGTAGAGAACACAGGCGTGTGGCATTCTACACGGGAGTGTCTGTCTAGAAAAAGCTTAATTCACCCCATCATTCATCTTGTCTTCACTTGTTTGTCATCTCCACGAACTATAAAAGTTTAAAAAAAGAGCAAAAGTCTCAAAAATAGGACTGGACACATATAACAATCTCCCCCTTTGGCCCAAATATGAGGAAGACACATTAAGCTTCAACAACTATTTAGGATAAATCCCAAAAACTTTACTGAAAAGCTCATATTAGTTTCTAGGAACTACTTTAGTTAACATATCAGCATCATTCGTATCCATATAAACCTTCTTCAAATTCAATTATTGTTCTTTAATCATTAACCTCAACCAATGATATCTGACATCTATGTGCTTTGTACAAAAGTGATACATAATATTTTTGGATCAAGTCAATAGCACTTTAACTATCACAAAATTTTACATAGTCTTCTTACTTCACATTCAACTTTTAAGGGAACCTCTTTAGCTAGAGCATCTCCTTACAAGCATCCATTATAGCCACATGCTCTGCTTTAATTGTGGATAAAGCTATACACTTTTATAACTTGAATTGCTATGAAAAAACTGCCTCTTCATTTGTTATTACTCAATATGTAATAACAAAATGAAGTCATTTTAAATTTTAATTTAAAATAATTAAGCTCAAAATGGGCTATCTTTGGCCTAGTATGACTCGATCTCGAGCCTACTATTCAAAACCTGGTCAACCCTCGACCCCCTGCAACATGTTGACCTATTGCTACCTATAGTAAAGATCTCCAGCCATATCTAACTTTCTAGAGTTAGTTCACCACTACCAAACAAACAAGCTCCACTTTGAAGCACCTCTCAAGTATCTCAAAATCCATTTTATTTCTTCCTAGTGAACCTTTCCTAAATTTAACAAGAATATACTTACTAACCTAACAACTTGTACAATATTTGGCTTTGTACACACGTAACACACCATTGCATATATCAAAGACCCTACTGCTGATGAGTAAAAAGTAGAAGACATGCCATCTTTCTCCTTTTCTGTTGAGGCATATGCATGTTTACTTAGCTTGAAGTGAGTCACCAGTAGCATGCTAACTAGCTTAGTATGCTTCATATTAAACCCTTCTAACATCTGTTCCAAATTCCTTTCCTGTGAGAACAATGGTTTCCTATTCTTGCTGTCCCGAGTTATATCCATGCCTAAAATATACTTTACAGGTCCTAGATCTTTCATATCAAAAGATTTAGACAAATTCTCCTTTAATTTTTGGATTCTTCCAACATCTTGACCCACAATTAGTATATCATCATGTATAAGAAGAATGAGAAGTTCTCACTTATGAATTCCTTAAAATACACATAGATATCGAGATAAGTTCGTTTCTAACCATGATCCATCGTAAATGAATTGAACTTTTGATACCACTGCCTTGGATATTATTTTAACCCATATAGGCTTTTCTTCAACTTGCATACCAGATTCTGCTTGCCTTTAGCTTTGAAACTTTTGGCTGCTCTATATATATCTCCTCTTGGAAATCTCCATGCAAGAAGGTAGTTTTTAACATCCAACTGCCCAAGTTTAAGGTCTAAGCAAGAAGTCAAATCTAATATTGTTTGAATTGAGGTCATCTTAAACAATGGTGAGAAGATTTCATCAAAATCAATGCCCTTCTTTTGACTAAACCCTTTCACCACTAGTTTTGCCTTACACTTCACTAGCTTGTCACCATCTTTCTTTATCTTGAAAACCCACTTGTTCTTCAAGGCCTTTTTACTGTTTGGAAGCTCTGCAATCTCATATGTATCATTCTTCTTTAGAGAGTTCATCTCTTCCATCATAGCTACAAGCCAGAGATATTTGTTTACATAAAATGCTACCTCTTACACATTCTCATACTCACCCTTAATAGTAACTGATAGATACGAGTATCTAGTAAAAGGCCTTTTCTAACTCATCAACCCTTGAAGTTGTATTTCATTAGTAGTTAGAACTAGTTTCTCCCCCTACTCATTATTTTCAACAACTTTATCTTCAACTTTTGGATGTGGCTTGGGTATCTCATCCTATACTTGATCACCATTAATGTGTGTTTGGTCACACACTTCTTCTCTTTCACCTACAGACTGCTCAGTAGAGGTAAAAAGTGAAGAAAACAAAACACTATAGGATGAGCTACTGTGTGCAACTTTATCTTTACTCAGAAGATCAGTACCTCTCTTGTGCTTTTAGAGCACCACATTCCGACTCCTTACAACTTTTTACTTCTTTAAGTCATAAAGTTTAAGGCCAAACTAATCACCATTATAGCCAACAAAGATGTATGGTATCACCTTTAAGTCAAGCTTTTATCTTTGATCCTTTGGTACATGTTTAAATATCTTACAGTCAAATACTCTCAGATAGTGATATGTGAGATCTCAACCTATCTACGCTCTCTTGGGAATCTCAAAATCTAATGGAACTAAGGGAGCTTAGTTGATCAAATATACTGTAGTTCGAACTACTTTACCCTAAAATGTCTTTTGCAACTTGGACATTCTAAGCATGCCTTTTTAAAATTATTCTATTCATCCTCTTAGTGACACCATTATATTGTGAAGTACCAGGTTTAGTCTTCTCATATCTAATGTCACACGATGTCCATTATTTTTCAAATATATTGAAATTATACTCTTTTTATTGTGTTTGCAGGCGCTTCATCTTCCTCTCAGTTTTACTTTCTACCATGACATGAAACTTTTGAAAAGTTTCAAATACTTGACTATTTATTTTCAACATGTACATCCAAGTCTTCCTTAAAGCATCATTAATGAATTTAAGAAATTATTTGTTACCTCTTACTAACCCCTCCTTAATCGGGCCATAAGCATCTAAATGCATTAGCTCCAATCTCTTTGGCTTCTTTATAGATATTCTCTTGAAAGAGATTTTTTGTTATTTGTCAGCCAAAAAATGATCACAAGGATTAAGAGGTGATGTATTCTTAACTGGGATAAGAGATTTATCAGCCATCAACTTTAATCCCTTCTCACTCATATGCCCCAATCATCGATAAATTTGAAAAGTTTCTTATTCAACTATGTATACTTTTCTCCTACCATACACCTTTAAGTGTGTTTTGTATAATGTGTAACATAACTCTCTTTGAGCAATAGTTATTGCTTCCTTGAACAGTTTCCACTTCCTATCTCTAAAAGTGTGCTAAAATCTTCATACATCTTTCAAGGTCAATAAGCATCCAAAATTTTTCTGAACTCAGATATCACTCATATCAACAATTTTGGTAGAACTTTGATTACGTATCTTTATACATCATTATAACCTTGACAATCTTGCCAAAGTCTTCGCTCTTATAGTTTAAGAAGTATTCCACTTTTGAAACATAATGATGTGAAACTCTCGTGTTAATTAGCCACTCAAAACCTGAATTACTAACATGGAGAAATTCACTTATCGCACAAACTAAGGGCAATTCATAATTTGAACTTAAAGTTATTGTAGCTGTATTTTTATCATCTCCATCATTATGATGATCTTACTTTTTTTTTATCCTTCTTCCACTTGTAGCAAAACCTTTTAATGTGTCTTGACTTTTCTCAATAGTGGTATGTCTTCATGTCTTTGTAACCTCTAGACTTTGATCAGTTCTTAAACTTGTCATGGCCTTTGGGACCCTTTCTCTTGCTCTTTCCCCTGCTTTTTGCCATGAAGCTTGCACATTCTCAACTCTCATCTCTTTTCTTTTGATTTCTTCATTGAGTATTTTTTTATTACATTCAAAGAAAGCACACCTTCAGGAGTTGAATTACTTATCGTCACCACCAATGTCTCCCATCTATCTGGTAGTAAACTCAATAGGAATAAGACTTGAACCTTGTCATCAAGAATGAACTTCATTGTTGTAAGCTTGTTGATTATATCTTGGAAATTACTCAAATGCTCTAACACAAATTTCCTAGTTTTCAGCTTCAAGTTTACAAGCCTTCTAATCATAGAGGCTTTTTTATGGGCAATCTTCCTTTCATAAAGTCCTTATAACTTTTTTCCACAGCTTAAAAGGATCAGTTTCTTATGACACATGGTTGAATATACTAATATCAATTAATTGTTGAATTATACTAAGAGTTTTTCACTTCATCTTCTCTCATTCTCTATCTGACATCTTCTTAAGTTTTGAAAAAACATGATCCTTCACACTTTTGCCAATATCAATAAAATCGAAGAGATCCTTGCAATATAGAAGGTTCTCTATCATGGCCTTTCAAATATAGTAGTTTGTTGAGGCCAACTTGCTCATAAAGTTAGTTCCACCTTTTATCACGATGTCTTTGATATCACTTGCTAGGAATCAAAAAATACAACTCTCTAAAATCAAACTAAGAGTAATAACAAAAAACTCTTCAAGTTTAACCATCAAATTAGAACGAGAATTAGAAATTTAGTAAAGAAGCAAATACTGAGATTTACGTAGAAAGCCCTCTAATGTAGAAGAAAAGGCTACGGGCTAAACCAACAAGCAAATTCACTAAACTCAAATAAGGATTTACAAAGTTTAATATCTCACCCCATAACTATAAGTCATCTCACAAGTTTTTAGATTGAAATTAAAGTTGATATGTGAATCAACAAACTCTCAAATAAATCCCAAAAATAATAAAAAAGCGATGAGAATACTAACTACATGCTCGCAAAATCTATGTATCTTCTCTTTTATATCACGAAATAGGTTTTTTTACACTTTACACAATCACATTTACGGTCATGTAAGTGATCGTATCTCTTAAGCACCACCTCACTAGCATATGTATACGATCACAGAGAATTACACGACCATCACACTATCGTGTAAGTTATAACATGATTGTGTATGTCTTTGCCCTTCACACCCCTCTTAACGTGGTTCTGGAAACTTACAAAATTGATACACACAATTGTGTAACTAAAGAAGATGGGCGTGTGGCACTCTACATGAGCATGTCTGTCCAAAAATGGCTTGATTCACCCATCATTCATCTTATATTCACTTATTCGTCATTTCCACAAACAACATAATCAAAAGTCTTGAAAATATGCTGAATACACATAAAAAAGATATTATAATAATTGAAGAATTTTATACAACAAAGGATACAAACTTATTATTAATATGTATGTATACAAAATTGTGGGGTGAATTTGATTTAATTGTGTTTCGATATCAGTCTGATGGGTCCCTTTCCACGTAATCAAAATCAAAATCAAAATCTTTTGGTACAAGACATTAGAGAATTGGCATCAACTTTGTCCATCTTTAGCATTTTGTTATTCTTCTTGGGCAGCCATTGGGGGACTTCTTTTTTTTAAAAAAAAAAATTAGTGGAAGAAGAGTGAAATTGAGAAGTGGAAATTAATTGAATAATAAAAGGCAGTATATTAGCATATTTGTACTCAATATGAAGATGAAATTATGCCCGTGCTTGACATTTTCATCAACACCTAAGGTGTGCTAGCCGTTCTATTGGTTGCATTAACAATGCCGTTTCTATTGGTTGCATTAACAATGCCGTTTGATGATTTTAATAAAAAGTAAAAACGCAGCTCCACCGAGTGGAAAATTTGGCCTGCTCAGCACTGAGTTATTAGGTGTGGGAAGCCCTATAACTAGGCAAAAAAGGCGTAGCTATGATGTCCCTTTCCAACTTTTAACATTTATCAATTCGTGCTAATGCATGCTAGCTAACTTAATGAACAAACATAGGCCAGGCCAAGCAAGGCAGGAACAAAAATTTAACACCATTTTGATGTGTTGACTGGTGAGTGGTGACCTTGGTGGAGGATAGAATCATTAAATGAATGTAATCAGGCTGCTGTCGTGTCGTGACATCCTTAGTTTCAGCTACTGAACAAATGGGTCCTATGCTTAGCCCACTAATGAAGCATGTCAATCAATTTAAGTGTCCTTTCTTCAACCATTTCAAGTGACCTTTCTTCTTTCTCAGTAACTTTTAAATCTCTCCTTTTGTTTTTTTAATATTACGTTAAGTATTCGAGCTTACTCGAATTAATCCCAAAGCTTTAAAATCCCACCCTCAAAATCCTAAAGGATGCAAATCTAGAACCACAAGATTTCAATTGCAAGTTTAAAACAGGTGATCCGCTACATGTATCATTGATAATTTGATTGGACGTCAACAGCTCAAGTTCCTCTTAGATACGTTGTTATTAATTTTTTTCTTTGACGCATCTTATTCTTACCCCAGTTCGGAAGGTTGATGAAGTTAAAACACAAAGTACAGTATAAAATGCTGAAAAATTAGAACAGAATCCAATCCCAATGCAGTAAAATTATTATGAAATGTTTTTGTATTTTATTTCTCAAAGTTAAGGTTACTTAAAATTTTATAAAATAATTAACACATAAATTATAATAAAATAATAATTATAATTAGTACCTTATTTCAAAACTTTGGTCGTTGTCTCTCTTAAGCCGTTTATGAAATCGACTCATCTCAACCATCATAACTACACAAATGTCCAACCTCTACCAGTATCTACAAAATAAGTTGAGATAATTCTATAACTATTACAGAGATAGTTAGGCAAGGAGTGCTAGCTTCTTCAGAGCTTAAGTTTATTTATAATAAATCAAGGATATTTTAATAATTTAATTAAATTTCAATTAAAATTTAATTAGAATTATTTATAGTTTTGATTAAAAATCAATTATGCTCTAATAAGATATAATATCTCATATTGATCCTTATTTATTGAATATTTCATATTTAATTATAAAGTTTCTTAACCTTTACAATTAAATACAACTTATTAAAATATATTTTCTCTTTAACTTAATCTTTATGTATAACATATTAGGTTCCGAAATATGTTGACAACTGATACAAAATATAATTTACAATTAGATAAATTAAATTTATTTAATTTATATTTAATTATATAATTAAATAATTTATATCCATCAAAATTGTTGCTTAGCAACACATCATATCCATCAAAATAATTTAGGGATAATATATAAATGTAATAAAAATATCATAATTATAATCTCATTATAATTTCATTTATAATGTATAATTATCATATAAACTTTATCATATATATCTAAATATGTATAAGATAAATA